>VYZQ01036417.1:53304-66697 GCA_013400655.1 Mystacornis crossleyi
ATTTATATTATTATTATTATGTTCTAAACCTCATTAAGGGTAAGTAGCACCCTAAGAGGCTAGCCAGCAGTAACAAACACACATATTTCTGCATATGCACACATATATAAATATATAAAGATAAATCTTAAAATTATACCAATGTTACAAACAATTCCAGGGATTACTACCAAAAAAAAAAAAAATCAAAGAAAAAAACCCCAAACCAAATTCCATCCCACCCCCTAAAAACCCCCAAATAACTAGAAAAATAACAAACTATCCATTTTAACTGTCTGCCTGTGGCCAATAGACTACCTTATCACTTTCTGTGCACTGCTCTGGGGTCCTGGTCAAATTCTTAAAGCACATTTTGATTTTGGGGCTGTGATGTTGCCCAGGTGGGTCTAGATGCAGCATCACACCCTTTGTTTACAAAACCTGTGGTTTTGTGTGCTGTCTAACTTCAGGTCTGCCTCAGAGTTGATTTCATTTTAGATGATCAGGGAAAGTGGTTCTTGTTCTCACATTTACATTTAGTGGGACAAAATATTTTGCTGTTCATCTAGGACAATGCCATGTAATCTTCTAAATTTTGTGACTACAAATGCACCTAAAATTTAATCCTGAATAATATTTTGCTGTTCTTTTCTTCATTTTCTCTTTTTATTTCTTCTCCCTATCATAATTCTGTCTTTGTTCTTATTTGAACACTTCTTGCCCCACAGGCTTTAGGCACGACAAGTCGAATTACTAGCTCTTTTTGTTCCCATGTACAAGAAAACAAAGATGTTGTCCTTACTTGGGGAAGGGAGGAACCAGACAACAAATTGATATAAGCACCTTGCCAGCTTTGAAATATCTTGCAGAATCCTGTTAATGTTTCTCTGCCATGCATGAGGCTTGCATCAAGTGCCTTTTTCAACAGCATCACTGTAGACAACCATTTATCAGGTGTATATTGTATGGCAGTGTGGTGTTTGGAAATTCCATTTGCCATATGTTATTCATGATCCTTGCTCACAGCCTTCATTTGTCAGGGGATTTAGAACTCAGCTGTGTTTAGTTTTTGGGGCTTGAGAACAAGTTGACCCACAGGCAGACACCTAATGATATAATTTGTTCAGTGCTAAAGGTTTGACTGCCCTCTATCAACCTTTATGCAGACAACTCCTTTGAATACAGTAATGGATGACAATATCAAAAGCATAAATCTCGGCAAACTTCAAGGTTTCCTGGAAAACATGACTCTTAAACTTTAGGCACATAGACATTTGGCACAATGTCAGAAACTTTCTGGACTATTCATTTATCCAACTCTGGCCAAAAATAACCAAAGACTCTATGTGTCTGTTGATTTGTTTTGAAATCCATTCAAAACGGCAAAGAAGTTAAAAAGTAAGAGACCAGAAATTGAGAAACAAGACTTCTGAAGTATGAAAGATCCTTTTCTGTATCTTACAACATGTGGTGCTAACAAGCCAGGTCATGTCCCTCTTACAAAATGCTTTCTGTGAACTTAGTGTGGTTAAATTAGAGAGTAGAAATTACATAGTTCAGGTTCCTTACAGTTTCAGAAGGTAGTAAATAGAGGCCTTGCCAGAAGACCTGCTTCAGAGGAGAAGAAATGCTGATGATGGTGGGCTCAGGCCCATGGGCAGGAGAGAGCAACCAGGATAATGGTCTTAAGCCTGGTTGACTTCCAGGGTCACAATTTCCCTTTTTTTAAAATCTGCCCCACTCTTTACTTTATGCCTCCTCTGTGATATTCCCTATCTTTTTTATTCTTCCTCTTCTATGTATGCCCCTTCTACTTGCCCCTGCTCTACCTCTACTAGCAGGAGGAAGAGAGTCTCATCTTCCTCTTCTCTATTCAGCTTCTATTTGTCTTTCCCCTTGGCATGCTCCCTCCTTTCCTAAACAGGGCGGGTTGTCAGGGAGCACCACAATGCTACACTTCCTCCTTCTGTTTTGTCTTGTCACTCATGCCTCTTGCTGCCCTGCCTGGGAAGACCTGTTGCTGTGCCAGTGGACATCCTCAACTCCGGAATGGAAATGTGCCCTTGATAGCACCTGATGTCACTGTTGGGAATTCAACCCTTCCATCACTACTAGGTTTCATTTTAAACTATAAGGATATGAGGGAAAATAAGATGATGATGATGATGATGATGATGATGATGATATTGTCAACACAGTCTCTTTAAGCAACTTTAGTAGCACCAGAGACATATGAAGTTGGCTGCACTGCTCCTCACCTTTCCTGCTACGTATCCACCATCATTTTTAATAGCTTGAGATTTTCTTCATTAAATCCTTTTTCACTCTCACTCATGCCAGAATGCTTACATATCCCAACAGGAGTGATCAGAAAAGAAGGGCAGGTATTAAAATTTATGAAAAACCTATTTGCTTTGTTATCCCTTCATGCTATTCCTCTTGTTATTGAGCAGATGAAGGGTTACAGTATTTTGCATTTTGATTTTTATCTATGCAATGTCTGCTGAAAAAAAAACCCTTATTTCTGTATTCCTGTTTGGAGCCTTTGGCTGTACTGTATAATCCCTGTAATAGTGCCAGTAGGAGTAATAATACAATGAAACATAGAGAGGTTTTCCAAAAAACACAGCGCACAGAATGCACATGTGCTTGTAAGGGGTTTGTGATAAACTGGCTGGCAAAAGGAATCGTACCCTCTGATACCATCTTCTACAGGTGCATTTTTGAAGGTGCAATAAAGTTTCTCTCTGAAGGCCAAGCTGCCTATGAAAGAGGAAGGAATTGAAACTACACTCTGCTCTTGGAAAGAATATATTCTTTAGGCTGCAAACACTGGAGTATGGCTTTTAGGTACCTTAAGGGAAATCACACTTTTTTTAGTGTGACAGTTCTACACACATGAAATGAAGGTGGCCAGGGAAGGCCAGCTGGCTGTGAAGAGGAAGTGGAAAAGATGTAAAGACAGAAGAAGAATGGAAGGAAGATCTGGAGAGAAAAGGGAAAGAAGGCAGCAAGTTTTTAATTTCATAAGACAGGGCAGTAACTCTGCGCCTGTGCATAGCTTGGAGGCTTCTGTGTCTGCCTTTGATATACACCTTCAGTACTGCTGAAGACAATCTTTTGTGTTTCTTTGGCTATAGGAGCTCTTTTTCTACCAATCAAATGGAAAATACTTATTACTATTCCAAACAAAAGAGGAATAAAAATGAACAACAAAGATTATTTCAATATCCATATAATGGTGATACACATGCATGAGAGATGTCCAGTCTTACTTTTCCCCATCAGGGGCTGACTGCAGTTATACAGCTGTGCTAACATGAACACAGCCAGGCTTATGAGGGAGTGTAACATCTTCACTAAAGAAATGATCTGGGTCTCACACTGGGCCCAGAAGCAGCAGCATCCTACTGCCAAACAAGAATATCAGTATTGCTGAGTAGTCCTCTCAGGTAATTCACTTTTTTACCAAAAAGTCAGATTTTGAGGTGGAAAGATAATGAAAAGCATCATTGCTGCATTTTGACGTTTGCAAGTGGGACATGTAGAGCTCCAGAATTTGGTTCATCTGAAATGGCTGAACATGTGCGTAGTTTGGCTCTGCTTGGAGCACAAGTTATCCCATCTTCTTCTGTGAATTATTTGGCAGGCCTTCTTCCCCCTGCCCCCACAAAACTGACAGTTTTCAATAGTAAATCTCAGCTCTGAAAACTCCATCCTAATTGTGTGTCCAAGCTTGATATAAATCAACCAGTTTCTTCCAGTGGACCTCTGCTGGCTTCTGCCAGCTCAGCATCCGGCTCTGAGTATTTGCTCATACACATTGTTGCCTCTGGTTTAACCAGTCCTTGCTCCCCTCTCTACCTAGGCAGAGTGTTAAATTGTAGCAGACATGCCCTAATTTCCTTATCACAAATGATACTCCTTTTCATTTCAGATTCCCTGTACAGTTTGGCAAGACCTCTGTGCCCTTATTCATCTCTGTCTCATCTTGAAAGCACTGCTAAGGCTCAGTATTTCCAGGCAGTTTTACATTTTATAGGGAAAACCTATCCCAGAAAACAGATGACACTGCAGTAATTGGTTCTGGGTAAAACATTTCTGCCCCTGGCTAATCCATGTCAGGGCAAACATGAGGTGCACTGAGACAATTCATTGCAGAGCAGTAGGTGCTACCCCAATCTCCTGTAGAAGTCTCTGGTCCCTTCCAGAGAAAAGTGGAAAACTCGTTAAGAAAAGAACACCTATTTATTCTTATAAAAGTGAATGGGAAATATTTAAAGTGAATCAAGATGAGAACTGAAAGGCTCTTAGTTCATGAAACGTATTAGAAGTTCATATTCATGTAAGGTTTCAAACACTGAAAGCTGGTGGAGTGACAGCTGGTGGCAGAAGAGATTTTGTCTACTGCCATTTATGGAGGTCAGGCCACATCCTAGCACTGACAGTGCTTTCTTTGAAGCTTGACTACTTCTGCCTTCAAAGGAAAATGGTGGCAGCTGCCACCTGCGACTTACAAGAATTCAAAAGAGAAGAGAATCTTCTCCCGAAACAACCTTTGGGGAATCCCCAAAGTGAAGGCAGTCAGCACAGTGGAAGTAGAAGAATAGGATGAGAAGCACGGTGTAGTGGTTTGATTCGCATTTTCCCCTTTCTGTGAGATAAGAACAGGGAGGAATACAAAGCAGGCACCAAACTTTAAAGAATATAATGAAGTTTATTACTACAATTAAAAGTAAAATGGAATAAAAAGGAATTAAAGCAAATTAACCTCCTTTTTCTCCAACACCTCCTCCATCCACCTGTAAAATAAAGACACAAACTTAAATCAATTCAGCTAGTTTGCCCCTCTATAACAATCTTATGTCAGTCCATTGAGTGAGAGAAGTCTCTTTTGCTCAGCTATGGAACTTTTCCACAAGAACAATCTTCTTATGGCATCCACGTCACAGCACAACCGCCGGCTGGGGTGGTTTTCTGTTGACATGTGAGAGTCCCTTTCCTCGATCACAGCTTTTCCATGACTGTGTTCGAGGATTTACCTTTAGCTGGAGGGGGTATAATTTTAAGGACAAGCACTTCCAGAAAAACAAAAGTTCTCTTCNCCAGGCCTCTGCACCTGGGTTCGCGTTGGCAGGACCCAGCCGGGCCCCGCCGGGCCAGCCCAGCCCCCCCAGGCGGGCTGAGCGGGCCCTCTGTTACCTCTGTCTTCACTGGAAGAGCAAGAGAAAGAGATTCCCTCCTACTCCCCTTTTAAATCTGAATTCACGGGGCGTACCCCTTCTCTAAGTGGTTCACTAGAGCCGTCGATATTCAAATTAGTTAATTGATTGGTTCTGTCCAGTTCTGGAGAAAATTACAGCACCTGTTGCTGCAAACCACTTCCTCAAGGAAACAGAGCCAAAAGGAAGAAAAAACCTGAAGAGCAGGAAGGGGTTGTCAACCCATGACACACGGTCTTACTCAGCATATCTGCTGTGGACTTAGTCTGGCTAATAAACCCAAAAAATATTTGGCTTGGGGCCTATGTGCAATAATAAACAAATATTTACTCAGTCTTGACGAGTTCATTAACTCTTCATGTACATATCCTTATGCAGAGTACAGCCTAATCATCAGAAGCTGTTGGCTGATATTTAACAAGTATTTATATGTCAAAAAAAGTGTAAACTTTTAGTTTCATTCAGCTTTTACTTAACTGATTTGGCATCTATGGACTATAGTCTTTAAATTGGCACAGGAGCACTGTAATCAATGGACCAAGAAGTTCTCAGTAATGCAGGCTTTGGCTGTTCACCTTTTGGCTGATAGTTACAACTTTGAACTCAAATACTTCAGATGGCAAAGATTGTTCCTTTGGCTAAGCGTTGTAAGTCATGACAGAAATACAGCAAATATACCATTATAATCTATAGAAAATCACAGGAAACTATTTTAAAAGAGCCAGAACCATGTAATTTTATCCCTTATTTTGGGTGAGAGTGCCTAGGAACAGACTGTTACATTGGAGCCCAATAAAAAAGTCCTCCAAAGGAAAGATTTCATAAATCAGGACCTATCTTAATGACCTGAATATGTGAAGAAGTGATCATCGAGAAGCCTTGTTGTGAAAAGGACTCAGCACCTCACCCTGTGTAAGGATTCTCTAGTAGAAGAACATTTCTTTTTCTGTGTACTTACCCACTCATGAATTCAGTTGGGTGCTAATTTTGGGTGCTCTGGAGCGGTGAATGCATTATGCAAGTACTCTCTACTGAGAACTACAATCTGCTGCCTTATTGAGATGTTTAAGTTCAGTTTTTCTCCTGATTCTTACAAAACCAAATAATTCTATCTGTCAGAGGTTTGCTGCAGGAAGGAAGCAAGAGGAGGCAAGTCCTCAGGACAGTGGCACACAGCAGTTTACGGCCACTTTTCCTAAAGTAATGAACTATGGGCAACTCATATCCTTCCAAGGACACTTTGAAGGATATTCCATGGGGTTGACCGATATTTTCTCTATGTCTCTTTTGACACAGAGATCTGAGGTAGATTTTTTATTATTATTATTCATCTTATTTGAATTGGCTAATTCTGTTAGAAACAACTAGGATCAAACATATTTTTTTTTCCTAGAAGATGTCCTGCTGTCTCTGAAACCAAGCAAGTAATAGGATATGCACAAAGGCTGCCAGAGTTTTTGGAGCAGTGGCTTTAATCACTTTAGGAAATTTAGTGTAAGTTCCCTCATGAGTAAAACTTTCAGTGGGACATACAACAAACAACGGAGTTTTCTGCCACAGCTCCTGCCTCTCTCCAGCTGGTGCACCCTGCTCCTCCTTCCCTCACTTTTAGAGGACAGCAAATGCACTTTAGAGCCCAGCTGAGTAGGATGGAGGCAATATTGCCATGCAATTCTTTGGGTGCATGTCATACCTCAAGCTATCAGTGGCAGTTAAAAAGGAATTTTTAGGGCTGGTGACTATAATTTATTTACTGTTCTAATAAATTTGAGGCTGAAGTATACACATATGCATAGGCATTATGATCAAAAGCCCTCTGGAAGATTCCTACGGCATTTACAGCATCCAGCCAAACCCAAGAGGAGTACTGTGTGGAAGTGGGGAGTGTGTGTGGGTGATGTGACAAATGGTTCTGATTCTTGAAAAGGACAACTCCTCCACACAGGGGGAGGCAATATAACCAGAACAAAAGTGAGTAACCATGTACATTTAATATTTTGGGCAAGGTGGATTTTTTCCTCATGGCCTTCCACGAGCCTTTGACTGCCCCCTGTATCTTCACAATCATCCCGCAAAAAAGGCAGCCACCCTGTCCATAAGCACCAAGGGCTCTGCCTCCTCAAGCCAGACTGAAGGGGAGAGAGATGGGAAGACAACATGCTGATACAGGGAAAGCAAAGGAAAACAGAGGGAGAGAGATGTGAAACCTGATCCATCTAATAACATCAAGACAGATAGTGATTTTCCACTCTATCTAGTAGGTCAAATGATCTTATAATGCAGTGTTAGAAAGAAGATGGAAATATTTTCATTTTCTCTCAGAGTCAATATTTCCCTAGCTGGAAATTAATCACTGTAAAAGAAGTTTAAGGGGAGCCTGTCAAGGTTTATTTAGGCTTCAAAATAACTTTTTAAAACACTGGCTTTTGTTGTTGTTGCAGGTTTAGAGGTCAGAGTTTCCCTCCACAGCATTCTTCTCTTGACAAATTATCTTTTCAGCAGTCAGCCAGGTATTTTTTTTTTTATTTCAAAGTGACTTCTTGTGTGTCCTGCCATAAGGAAAACTGTACAGATACAGTGGAAAAGGTAGAACAACCACAGTCAGTTCTATCAGTGTCTCATGAATCAAACAACGTCTTACTTTTTTTTCCTTTTTTTTTTAAATATAATTGCAGTGAATCCTCACCTATCAACCTGCTATCTGATTCTGAAGCAATTAGATTATAAATTTAGATAATTCCTTATGAAGTGACCATTGCTAAGTTACAGAAACTTCCAGTAACATGCCTGGATTAAGGGCAGCTGGCCATTACCTGTGGATGTTCAGGTTATCTGTAAACTAGATGTAAATTGCAAGCTGGGCCTGAAATGCTATATCTGAAGAAAGGGTGAGAATAACCTTTCCATTTACAAAATAGTACAAATCTGTCTTTTCACTTGACTCTCTGTACCTTTCAGAAATTCAAGATGAAAAGATACCAAAACAGTGAGTCTCTGCCCATCAGTGATGTCTAAACTGAATTACTCAGGCAAAGTTTGGGTTCTGTAATACAGCTTCTTTTAGAAGCAGCCTGGATCTGAGAACGAAGAGAGTGCCTCAAGGAAGCAGCAAATAGCACAGCTTTCCTTTTGTCACTTCATTTGTGAAGCTGAATCAGATTCTGTCCCACACACCAGAAATAGCCCTAAGAAATCTGAACAATTCAGCAGGAGGTCTGTTGAGACCCACAGCGGGAGCAAAGCTGGCTGCATCTCCCTGTGACTTAACCGCACTGGAAGGCAGGAGCCTCACTGAGGGCCAGTGACTCTGAAATGTTATTTCTTCTTATCATACATCAGAACACATCTGTAGATGCTTTCTGGCAAAGATGCCAGATGTTTTGGTTCCCTTTATCATCATACATTGATTATTTCTTGTTTGTTCAAGGCTTGTTTATGGTTTTACATTTTGTTTCTTCAGTGACAACTTTAATTATTCAGTGATGGGTACTTGTTATTTTGCTAGACACATTTAATGTTCCACTGCTATACTCCAAGGGAGCTTTGCAAGTTAGTAATAATAAAAATATTAATGAGCAAATAACGTTTTGACTCTATTCTTGCTGCAATTTTTTGGCACTCCTTATTTAAGGAACAGCTTCCCTTAGGAATTTACCTAGGAACTACAGATTTTGGACCCTGTCTATTATAAATTCGATTCCTTGTCAACATAATGGTCTCTCTGTCCTATATACACTGGAAGATAGCAGATCTTTCCCTGGGAGGCAACTCAAGCAAATCACTATGACATCTCTTATCTGGAGGCTCAGAACCAAGCTGGGACACAAAGTGCCTCCCAGACTGCCAGAGCCTCTCTCAACCACAGCACTGCGCAACTGCACACAGGTTTATACAAAATCTCTTTGCGGCAATCGGCAGACCATGCGTTACACTGAGGGATTAAAGTCTGACCTACCGAAAACCAGCTACACAAAAGATGACTGAAAGTGCTTCTGTGTGTGTCTTGTTTTGTAAATATTCGTCTATCAGTGAATTACTGACACCAGGCAAGGAGGGCTCTGTGCCTCGTAGGCTTCAGCAGAGCAGTGCCTGTGGTTGCTGAATACACTTAGTGGGTGGAGTTCTGGGTGAGCTGTTTGCCACAAAGCGCTGTTACTCTGAAAGGAACGTGTGTGTGCCTCTCTGCAGTTGGGTGTGGGCAGGGAAGGGTGAAGCGGGGAGCAGGGGAAGGGTTGAAATGGAGGATCAGACTGAGTTCTCTGGAAACTAGGGATCACAAGCCATGAATCATCCAGTAAATACAGAGCCAAACGTTTGGATGAACAGAGCCCTTAACAATTAATTAATTGTTGACTTTAACTGCCTGTACTGCAGATGTGCTATCATTTTTACAGAGCAGTCCCTCACCAATCTCTTTAAGTTGTTTACAAAGTAATTGGTAGATGCAAAAAGGAGAAAAAAAGTTCTTGTATGAAAGTTGCTTCCACAAATGCACGGATGCGTAGGCGTGCACACAATGAAAATAGGAGAAAGGTTGCAGTCTGCATGATGTTTGATTTTATGAGAGTTTATGAATGTCCCTTGGAAAAGACTTTATGTCTTATTCTCCCATGCTTCCTGGATTTTGATGTTTCCCATAAAAAAGCAGAATATCCCTTCATTTACAAAATGAGTTGGATTTAACTCTATAATTTGTAAATATTTATACATATTTCCAAAGAATACATGGGCTGAACTGCATTTTTTCCTGATTACTTATATGCCTCAATATATCATCTTAGCTCCCACATCTTGTACTTGCAAAACTGAACTTTCAGATGAAAAGTCTGTACAAGATTACAACAAATTGGCAGACTGTTGCAAGAGGAACAATCTAAGTGGCATGCAATTCAGACCTGAGCAGATGCAATATGAACTTATTTTCCATTACAGTTTTTCAGGTTTGTTGGTGCAGAAGAGGTTTCTGATATTAGACCCAGATTTCTGACATTAGACCCAAACCCCAGAATCACTTACGCACGTGCAAAACATTTCACACCATATTCAGAGATTAAGTTGTCCCACTGCACTCAGCAGAATTAATTTTATGCAAAGTTCTTCAAGGTTAAAGCTCAGTGATTTGAGGCTTATGTGCAACATGGACTACAGAACATCTTTAGAATATATTTCTTCCATTTATATTTCCTTTGCTACTACAACACAGAGGCATAACAGGTTTTTTAAACTTGTAACACACTTATGCAAGTGAAAAATGTTACAAAAAATGGCCAGAGAAAGTTGAAGCACCCAAAACACTTTGAAAGGAAGCTGAGGCAGGTGTTCAGAATCAAAGATGTCACGTATGCTCAATCCAGGATTTGCACATAAACCCTGTTACTCGAGAGGATGTCTGCTTACACCACTGGGTAGCCTCACTGTAAGATCTTAAGGCACTTAATTCCTTTTTCACTGAGACATTCTGCAAATCCTTCTAAATAGGATAGGACACGGTAATCAAAGCATTTACTGAAGTGCAAAAGCATTTCGCTTTGACTTTTTACTATGACCCTTCTTTCACTCCAGGTTTTCTATTTCTTTGAATTTGTGTGTTTTCCCTCACTCCTAATCATTAAAAGGGTATCAGTGTACATGTGTGTAGATGTGCATTTCTGCTAGATTACTAAGAAATACATAGGAATTTTAGTGTTGATTATTCATCTTGAGAGGTATTCATGAGCCTGACTAAGCAGAGGCATGATTTAAAGAATGCTCTCAACATTTGGAAAGTCAGATCATATTTGCTGGTCAGTTTGGAGACATTTAAAAATAGATTAGAAACCTATACTTCTAATCGATTCAGAGAGCACCCATGATTATCTCCTTCTTTGTCCCCTGGGTACACATGTGCACAGGAGGAGATATCTCATGACTCACCACACTTGCTCCTGGAGCTCTGGATTGCAGAAAAGTTCACTGATGTTTATAGGATATTTGTGGTGACCCCCGGGATACACTTTCGTAATGAATTTCAGACTGTCTACCCAAGTCTTTCGACTATCTATCCAATCTCCCTGAATTCTTAACCTCACACTTCCTCCTACTGCACGTCCTTCTGGGAGACACTGGATACTCGGGATGAAACATTTTAAAGCCAGTGCCTGCAACCTTGTCAGTAAATCCAACACAAGACTCGACTTTGTTGTTTATTTTAGTGCAAATCTCCACCCCCTTCACTTGCTCACAGGAAAGGCTTTTTCTTACAGATCGTAGCCCTGCACTTGAGAGAAATCCTTCTTCCTTTCTTTTTCTGGGTCTTCTGTTTTTCTCACCAAAATAGAGAAAATACTCCATAAGAACAGTTTCAGATCCTGTTTTACTGGGATGCAAGTTAAAATACACTTTTTTTCTGCTGCTTTATGCATTCCCAGAGTTAATTATTGTAACTTAAGAAAGAAATAACCCCTGAAACCTTACTTCTTCAGAAATCCAGCCTTTAGTAAGCTGACCTAATAGAAACTGGAAGCCCTAACTAACCCCTTGGCTGATTCATGATTTATCTATGCCAGGGTGAAGTGTTCCACATACTAGCTGGAGGAAATGCACTTCTAGTTTGTAATCTTGATAAATAGTTACTGAATTTATTTATTTTTTAGTGCTCATTTTAACCATTCATCATTATTTTGAAGATCTTTTACAAATACTGCCTTGAAACTTCCGACAAGTGACTATTTGTAAAAGGAAAGCTGCACAAATGAGCCAAGTTAGAAGAAACTCCCTCAAATGAAAGAGCTGATGCCAACCCACCAGACAAATGAACATTAGTGCTGGACAAAACAGACTGCACATAAAATACACAAACATTGCAGGTAATTTGCTCTGACCATACTTAATGTTCCACACTTCTTTTACAAATGTCTTATGAAGGGCTAATGGACCTCTGGAACAGCAAACCAGTGTAATTCCCCGCCAAACTCCAAAGCTAGGGGACAGGATTGGAGTGTATGAAAAGGGAAGATAGGTAACTCTGGCCTTATGGAGAATAACTCATGTGGGAATGATTAAATGATTTCTATAGCCAGGACTATTTTTTTCCTTAATGGCTTGTTAATAAACATTCTTAGAGCATGTTTATCAGCATCACCTGATTTCAGCAGAGTGCTTATAAGCATGAGTCATCTGTGTGATTGATTAGGAAGTTTTCTGAACCTTTTAAAATGTGTTGTCCCACCAAGGACAATTATTTTTTATGCAAAGATCACAGATTTGAATTGGCTCTACTACCCTGTTGCTTTTAGAGAAAAAGGTGCAATAGGGATGATGGAAAGTGTGAATGATCCAGCACAATATTCAAGTCTCTGTCCAAAAATCATGTTTAACCTATTCTGGATATGATAGACTTTCTAAGCAGAAAGTAGTGAAGGGATTCTCAAGCCATTATTTTCAGGGAACACTTTGCTACCTGATATTTAAAAAGTGGTGATAAATAACTCTAAATCATTCTCTTGTAATTAACTCTGCAATAATAGGGAGAGAAACTTAGACATTAAGAAGGACTTTTTTTCTCCTCCACCAAGAATAATGAATTGGTAAAATGACCTCAGGGGCAAAGTTGTTGGGACAAGGCAAAAGGTCAATCAAGGAGCAATTAAATGCTGTCCTGTGGGAAAACGGTAAGTGCAGTCCCAAAGACTGAGCTAGAAAAGGGCTGAGAGTAACAGAGGTAGAGGAGGAGAACATCCCCCTGACAGCAACATTATGTAGACTCATGATCTTTCAGGAAGAAGCCACAGAACAGGAGGTCTGTTAGGACTGTAATAAATACTGAGTTATCAGAGTAAGAGGGAATTTGGATATAAACTCCAGATGGATTTAAAGCATAGGCTCATTACTCTCACCTCTCACAAACTGTGCAATAAGGCGGTGCACATGAGTCCAGGACAGCATTTAATTGCTCCTTGATTGACCTTTTGCCTTGTCCCAACAACTTTGCCCCTGAGGTCATTTTACCAATTCATTATTCTTGGTGGAGGAGAAAAAAAGTCCTTCTTAATGTCTAAGTTTCTCTCCCTATTATTGCAGAGTTAATTACAAGAGAATGATTTAGAGTTATTTATCACCACTTTTTAAATATCAGGTAGCAAAGTGTTCCCTGAAAATAATGGCTTGAGAATCCCTTCACTACTTTCTGCTTAGAAAGTCTATCATATCCAGAA
>VYZQ01036418.1:0-17081 GCA_013400655.1 Mystacornis crossleyi
GGTCTTTTCCAAACTAAGTGATTTTGTGATTCTATTCTAATTCACAGTTACTTTGTCTTACTGGTTAAATGTATATGCAAGTCTTACACTGATAAACTCTGTGGGTAGTTTTATTTAATAAAAAGATTTTTAAAGTGAATTTCAGCTTGCAGCTTAATACAAGTCAGAAATAAAAATCCGTATGTCAGCAATATATCTCTTCTACCATTTTCTAATATAATAAAAGGTAAGGAAATACAAACCAAAATAGGACATCAAATCAAAACTACAAAGAACCACGAACAGATGCATATAATTAACTTCAATCTCACCGAGGCATATCACTTCTCCTCAGAAATTAGTAACAAATTTAGTAAAGAACAAGTGAGTCACAGATCATCAGAAAAGAAAATTAATGAGTTATTTCAACTGTTCTGGTCTTGATTTTTGCTAAGAATGACTTGCAGATTCCTGCAATGAAGTCTGAAACACCCATCACATCCTTCTTCAGCAACAGGGAATGCATCCTTATCCCAAAGTAAATACTTCTACTGGCCTCCTATATTCTACACAAAAGAAACAAATATATATTCTGGGGAGAGCCAAGAAAGCCTGAAATTGCACTTGGCGAGGCAGTGGTGTAATTGCTTTCAAATCCAAAAAACATACTGACGAAACTCAAATATCCTCCTGTCTGGTAGAGTCAAAGATAGGAACACAAGAAATCTCCAATTTGTATGTGTCCTATAAAGGATGTGTGGAATTAAATGTTTACTTTTTGGTAAAGAGTGGTTTGGTCTCTGATGCAGAAAGAGGTTCTGTAGTCTAATGCAAAATTTAACACAGGTCTGTAAGGTCTGTATTTACTGAACACAAAGGAAAACCAGCTACACAAGCCCTTAAATCTTCTCCGAGAGCCACAAGAATCTCACAAGAATTACTGATGGAAATAATTCCCTATCTCTACATTCAAATTTGCAATTGCAGATAAAAGCTATTTTGGTGTTATGATGACATGCAGAATTTACTCTAATTCAAGGTCTCCTTGCCAGTGTTCAGAAGGCCTGGAAGGAAGCTTTGAGGAAGGGCATCTTATAGCAGGAATAAGGCAGTAACAGGAAGACATTACATAATATTCCTCTTAATTTATACGAGCCAATTATTTACAAATAAAATATTTACATAAATGTAAATAACTTCATACATGCTCTGCAGCCTCTCTTCAGTGACCTTTGAGAAAGAATTTCTGTTAGTAACTTGATAAAAAAAGAAGAAAAGAATTAAGTACTGGAAGTAAATGAGAAGGGGAGTAATATGCAATATGGTTCTGAATAAAAAAAAGCCAGGCCAGTGTCATTAAACAACCTACTCTGACCAGGATGACACAGTGGACTTGGAGTTCATTATTTAATAAGCAGTGAAAATATCTCCAGACCAAGTCATACAGAAGAACTGTCTATGAACAAGGAGTAAGTTAAGGGAAGATTATAAGAAGAATATAAAGAATATAAGAAGAATATAAAATAAGAAGTAATAAGCACAGACAAAATTTACCAGTCATATTCCTCAGGAGTCAATGTTGTTTTTTTTCTTAGTGATCTTACTACAGCAAGTAGCTTTGTGCCTACCACATCTGCATGTGATGTATCCAGAAGAGCATCAGTTCATGTTACAGCCGTATGAGATGGCCGAAGAACTGTGTAATTGAAGTAAGATGGCTTTTAATAACAGTGCAAGAACATATGCTGGGGGACCACAGACAAGAGCTTCTGGGGGCTCATCATTTGAAGGCAATAAAAGAATCAGAATCTCTCAAGTTGGACATAAGAACCATGAAGTCCAGCTGCCTGCTCCTCGCAGGACCGCCGAAAGCTAACCCATATGACAAACAGCGTTTTCCAGACCCTCCTTGATCTCTGACAGGCTTGGTGCCATGACCACTTCCCTGGGGAGCCCGTTCCAGTGACCAGTCACCCTCTCAGTGAAGAACCTTTTTCTAATGTCCAATCTGAACTTCCTCTGCTTCATCCTATTTCCTCGTATCCTATCTCTGGTCACCAGAGAGGAGATCAGCACCTGCCCTCCACTGCCCCCCTTGAGGAAGCTGTCAGCCTCAGCCCTCAGCCTTCTCCTCTCCCAGCTGAACAAGCCAAGTGACCTCAGCCACTCCTTGTAAGTCTGGCCCTTAAGGCCTTTCACCATGCTGGTCACCCTGCTCTGGACACACTCTAATGACTTTTGGGAAGGATTTTACTTCTACAAACCAGGTGGTTTCCATCTGCGATATATTTCTGCATCATGACAGCATAGACACAGCTGAAAAGGACTTCTAAAATTTTTAAAAAAATAAAATTAGCATTCTAGAGACATTAAGTCTTCCAAGTTACTTTGTGTGCACATCAGAGGAGACTCACATACCTTAAGGCATTGAAATATCTAGGAGAGTGTCCAAATACACCTATCCATCAATCTAGACTTTGTGCTGCGAAAAGCAGCATGAATTAGGAAATATTACAATATAAAATGTTCTGAACGCCTCAAGCTACATCTCAAGATGTAGCCAATTTACGACTGAAGCAGGTCCCAAGCAAAGGTGATTAAGCCTCAATTATAAATCAGCATATCCGCCGACTACCTTTAGTATCTTCCCACAACAGCCTCCTCACACGCCCCAAACATGGGCCAAAATTATGAGAATAGAGGATGGCTAAACTGGCTACATTAGCTGTCAACAGAGGGGGATGCGCAGATCTCGGCATGGAAAGGGAAACTGCCATTGTCCCATGCCCAAGCCGTGGGACATCAGGCAGAAGTGACAACGGATCACTGTATTTCTGCTTTCTTAGGGTATGCCGCAGAAATAAGAAAACAATTCATACCTGCTGCTATTTTATTGGGGTCCCACCTTTCCAAGTAGGTCCCAAATATCCGGTAGTATGTACAGTATCCTCCAATTCACTTCCTCAAGCCTTACTTTTTCAAATTTCAGTGTGAGTGAACAGGATAAGTAGGACAGGAACAGCAAGTCCCAAGACTTCTCTATCCTTCTACAAACAAAGTTTCCTCTTGCACTGGGATCAGCAGACATTTTCAACACACACCTCTCAGCACAAACTGATACACAATACAAAACCAACTGCTCTTCCTGTCAGCAACTTTGCTCCTACTAAAAAAAATTTACAAGCATCACTTAAAATTTATTTTTATGCCACAACTAAAGAGAACAGCCTCCAGTAAATACCATCAGCACCACACTTTTAAAAAGAGTCTGCTTCCACTGAAAGGTCTTGGCTCATGCCAAATACAGCCTGGGAGTTTCAAGAAGTAGTTCTGGATGAACTTGTGTACACTTGTGAGTGTACACACCTCACACCAAATGCATTTGACAATAGAAAGCTGAGGTAAGAAGGGACGAGTTTACAGATTAACCAAATATCATATTTTTGGAGTTAAAATGATGCTACCCAAAAAATATTAAAGATAAGCATTATTCACACAATACTGAAAATGCACAAAACATTATTAAGTGACTTCTCAGTCCAACTTGGCCATAGAAAGTTACATTTCAGCTTTTGAACAAATCAATCACTGCCCTCGCAGCACCACGCTCCCCACCCAAATACTGTGCTGTACAGCAGACACGGGCAACTCGCATAGCTACACACACAGGAATAATGTTATTATTCTGAACAGCATTTCTCCCAGACTTGACAGTATCTAGGGACATCTGGAAATCTCAGTTAATTTCACTTCTGCATTCCTTAAGCAAACACTCACTTAGTGATGCTAATTAACTGAAGAAAAATTAAATAATATAATTAGAGAGCCAGATGTAAATCAAGAAACAGTATATTACTTAAAACACAGAAAGAAGAGAAACCATACAATGTTTTAATTTTGCCTTTTTGATATGACTTAAAAGGACAGATAACAATCAAATAACTTCTGACTTTCAGTACACGAACATTTCTTTCAATATAGATAAATTACTGTCAAATTTCAAACCCTCACCGGCTCACCGTTTACCCCACAATAACTATCAATTAGTAAAGGCGTGCTTCTGAATACATAATGCATTACATTTTTTACTTTCAACACCTGGTGTCACCAGAATAACACCATATATTTCTAAAACGCTCTGCAGTGGTGTGCATTTGCTTTGATTTTAGGGCAGCAATGCTTCAAAGGAAGTGGAACCACAGAAAATTACAGCAAGCAGTGCACACAGTTATTTTTTAGGTTAACTGATACATTATCATTTAACTGACCATGGCAGATCATTTTAAAAATGAGGCTCAAGGTGTCTAAAAGTCTTCATCCCTTAGACAAGGTCAAAAAAGGCCTGAACAAAGTGAACATTTTACTGTATTTCAGTATTTCAAGCAAGCCAAATCCTAAACCTTTTTTCTTGCAAAAAGGCTTTAACTGGTGATTTCTGCTACACCAGAATTTTGCTAATTGCAATCAATTTTTGTAGGGGCTAATCACCACTTTTCTGGACAGTCTAGGGCTGTATTAATTGCTTATTATTACAGTTCCACTGAGAATAGACAGAAGGGAGAGATTTTGATTGATTATTGCTTGGAGCTCCTTGGATCCCCAAGACACTAAATAAAAAGTTAAATATCAAACAAGATTTAATTAATTTCAGTCTCTTTTCTTTCCACTCTATCAGCAAAACAGAGCAGACAAAAATTTGACAAATTAAAAGGAAATGAAAAGAGTCAGAACCGGTGACCCCGTATTTTTTTAATGAGAAAGTACATGCATTTATTTGCTCTAATCTTTAGATAATGGGCATAAAAGAATGAAAACTTTCTCAGTTTTTGATGCTTATTCCAAGGCCCAAATGGAGTTACGGCTGGCAGTTACATTAACTGGTGTAAGATTTAAGTTGTGTTATGTTTTTCTTTTAATATAGCATTTCAAATAAATCAGTGAAGGAATCCTGAACTCTTGGGGGAAAAAAAGTCCTAAGCTTGTGATAGAAGAAGGAGAGAAAATACTGTATTATAACACGCAAATGCAGTATTTCAGGATCAAAAGGTTTAGGAGTCTCTATTTTGGCAGAAAATTCTGTATCAGAAAACAAAGGAAGATGTGAACAAGATATTTATAATTAATTTTGTAAAAACATACTCAGACTGACACTTCCCTTTCACTAATTATGCATGGGTTTCCTGCAGCAGACTTTCCAGAAGTCATATTGTCTTTCAACATTTTTTCAGTTAAGACAGAAGCACTTCCATGGGTACAAGTTTTCAGGTTTTAGTGCAATCACTGTGGATTTTAAAGCTAGAAGAGAAAGGCTAACCCTGATACAGGAATTATTTTCAGGTGAGTGCATATCTAGGATCCATAGACTGTTTGGAGGAGATTCCTGTGTGCCTGCAAGGCATTTACTACCTCTAAACTAATCTGTGGGTTCACCTTTTTCATGACAGACTTCCAAATCCCCTAAAAGGAAGATAGGCAAGCAATACAACCTTCAATAATGGTATCAAGTAACATCAACCCATACAAGAGACAAAAAAATCATGGAAAACAGGAAAAAAGCTTCAGCCTGGGAAAAGAGATGTAAGTCAATAAGGAAAAGCAGCTCTTCTAAATGCTCGATTTAAACAGATGTTAACATAAATTAGTAATTTTTAAAAGAGGCAGCTTAAGTCTGGTGGGTTAACCGAGTTAGACAGGTTTTACATGCGGGTTGTTGTTTTCTTCTGTTTTACCACCACTTGTTCTCTTCAGCATTTCAGAACAAAAACCCCCCAAAACAAAAAAAACCCCAACACCAGTAGTTTTCCATAAAACAAGGTGTCAATTATTTTAGGACTCCCTAGCCCCTTATCCCTTTTTAAAAGGGAAAAAAAAAAACACAACAAAAAGGTCTTAGAGGACCCTTTTCTCCCCAAAGATGTAAGTATTCAGTGGTCACTGACTCAGAATGTGCTTACATGCACAGGAGCAGAAGGACAACTGGTGAAGTGATACACAGGTCACAAAGGTTTATCTGGAGCTGCTCAGCAGAGTGGCCTGATGTGTCCTCCACCTCCTCCTCAGTAAGGGGGTGAAGCTGATGAGCAAAAGACTGCCCAGGCAGACCTAGGGGACACCATTTGGATGGAGATATCCACTATTTCCAACGTCAGTTCCTATGGAAGAAAGAAGGGATGCAGACCTTTTAGTAATAAAACTGATATTTAGAATGCGCACAGAGGCAGTTTCCCATCTCTACCACTGGTAAGATGTGCAGGTGATGAAATCATCTGTCTTGATCCATACTAGTTACTTTGTCTTGACCTTGGAAGAACTTTTGACACTGGTATCACTCATGATATTCCCACAAGCAAACTAGAAAAACGATTTAACAAGAACTGTTGGTATTCAGATAAAAAAGAAAAACCCCAAAACTGTTGGAAAGACTAGTTAATATTTATCATTTCTGCAGAAAGAAATTTTGACAGTTACAATGATCATGAACTCAACATGAGTCAACAATGTGGTAGGGCTGGAAAAAATAACCTGCTCTAACCCAGCCAGAAATTGAATAGCATGCCCAGCTTTGAGCACTGCATGTAAAGAACTGTGATCAACTGCACAGAGAGAGAAATCACAAGTCAGGAAGCCAAAACCTATAGAAGAAAACAACAAAAATAGCGAGCCTGCACTGTGACCACTTCTTTTAGAGAAAACAGGGTCCTGCCTTTAAGAATATGAAAGTATACTGGAAAAGAAAGAGGCTGTAAGCTTCTTTCCACATCTACTTTGACAGAAGACCCAATAAGCTCAAATTCCAAAGATGGACATCAGAAAGACTATCCACCTCCTGACAATCAGGGTGCCGAGGAAGAGCGTAAGTATCTAGGAAGGTTAGGAATCCTTTGCTACTGTCTATCCTCAAAGGCAAGACAGCAAACCTCTATCAGAAATAACACTGCTGCTGCCAAACTTGCCTTTTGCCAAGGAACTAGACGAGACAATCTCTTAGCTCTCCTTTAAAAGTAAACATAAAAGGCAGTTTGACTCATATGCCATGCATGGAAAGGAACACTGGACTCGTGGAGGCTGCAAAACACCCATTCTGAAGTCTGGTTATTAGATTCCCACTACCTTAAGGAGAGGTTTCTAGTCTAGATCCCACTCCCTGCCTCTTTATAGATGGTACATTATGCAATTACCTGAATTTTTAGATTTACTTTCCCAAATAGTAATAACCCTGAAAAGCAAATGAAATGTTGGAATCCCACCCATTCTTACTCCACGCAGTGCTTCCCAAACACACCCAGAGATACAATCCTGAGGTGCTGCACTGAGCACTTTCTGACCCCATGAATCTTGCTTTGCTTTCTGCACTGTGATCGAGCTCCAAAAGGCCAAGCAAGACCAAATGGGAAATGGGTTAGAGCCCTTGGGACAAAGGGCATGAATCTAAGTTATCTACTTCCTAGGAGATCACAGAATCATAGAATACACTGGGTTGGAAGGGGCTGATCAGGATCCTCGTGTCCAACTCCTGGCCCTGCACAGGACACCATGCACAAGAATCACACCATGTGCCTGAGAGCTTTGCCCAAATGCTTCTTGAACTCTGACAGGCCAAAGACTCTTGTTAGTCCTACAGCTGGCTTTGGTGGGTCTGGCACAGGCAGGGCATGACTGGCTCAAAGGCAGAGCAGTGCCAGCCCAGCCGCGCACCTCTGGCTGATAAAAGCACCGGAAGAAGGCAAAGTGCAAGAACAACCAAAGCCTCTGACACTGCACCCTCAAGAACAGGTGCACAGCTCACTTGTACCATCCCACTCTGAAGCTTCTGCTCCCCAGGTAGAAAGCTATGCCCACTTGTGCCCTTCGGGCTTCCAAGACAGCCATCCTCGTTTACATATTGTACATAAAGGCCACCATAAATCTGAATTTACAAAATAACCGTTCTCCTGGTTGTGTCTATTTTTCATCTCAAAAACTGTTTTAAGGTCACAGATACAAGACCTTTAACCCCAAGTAGTTCTGAAACAACTGCTATTTAACAAAGATTTTAAAAATAGAAATTATATTTTGCTTATAGGCATATAGATTTTATATGTTCTGTTGATAGCATGCTGGTGAGATACACCACTTTGATGTACAACCATTAAAAATCTATACCCTCATGTAGTTTTCCTCTAAGCTGCTGATGTGGCAACTGTAGATAAGATACACTACTATTTTTCTCGACATACAGTAAACAATCTTACACACACATTTGTTCACCCACTGCATATGCGATTCACAGGTAAATTGCTGCACATGCACATGAGTGTAATCCACAGCAGTGTCACAGGTTTATCAAAAAGAACAATGTAAGATAGTACATGTTTCTTAGAGCTAAGTGACTGTACTGTGGTAGCTTAGAAAACATGCTACAAAAGTTGCACCTGAAGCAGCTTTGCCCACAACACAGAAATAATAAGAGTTAGGATCCAAGCAGAGCTGTCTAAGTAAACAGTAAAGTTGTGAGGGCTGTTAATACTGCAGAGTGTTTACAGATCACAAGAGTAGATGATTACTGGGGAGTTTATTCCCATTAAGAGATAAAAATCATCAATCTTAAGAGGGACTGCTCCACTGACACTGAAAATATTTCCTAACACTTTTCCCTAATTAAACTCCTGAAGCATCGCTACTACCCAAAGTAAAAATCCAGCTGATAATGTAGTTGTGCTGATGGTTTATGGGCTGGCATAGAGAACCACAGAGGGGTGGGGCAGATGTTAAATAAATAATCCATCCCATGTATTATCTCAAAAATTAGCCCAATAGATTAAGTTTTGACCTATCTAATGTCAAACCAAACTACCTGATGTGGCAGCAGGTTCATGAAAGACAAATTATCCTAAAGGCAATATCATCTGTTCCTTGCTTCTAATATTATACCTACCAGGTCTGGTGTCTGCTGCACCACTCTCCAGACCCTGCTTAAAATCTGGCTGTAACAACACTGATGGTCAATCTCAAAATCTCCCCCAAAAAAGCACCCCAAAACCAATCAAAATACTTGACAAACATAGAACCAAAAGGTCAGTCATGGACTTAATAATTTTCTCAGTCTGTCATAAGATTGAGAGCACAAAGCTATTGTATCAAAAGAATAACTACAGTTAACAAAATTCAGAACTGAAATGGATCATCATGTCAATGAATAAACACTTCCTGTGTTCACAGTAAGACTGCAGTGATAATAAACCTCTGCTAAAGACTGCTAAAATACAGAGCCTGATTTGAGTTTCCACCTAAACCAATACCGAAGCAGAAGTTACAGGTAACACGTATAGACTACAATCTGACAAATTAAAGGGATTAAATCACTGTTTTGTTATGCAGGAATTAGGAGGAAAAATTTTAACTTCATCCTGTACAAAATTAAAGATACTTGATGCCCTCCATTAATATAGTAAACTCACTAGGCATACTTAATTAAAAGATTTAATAACTACTAGCAGTAAAAGAACAGACTAGATGAACAGATGGATCCAGATATATTTTGACCTAAATTTCTTGATATTTTGACAAGATAAATAAAGGTAAATATAAACAAGAAGAGGAGGGAGAGGAATAACCAGCCCGTCAGCGTATCTCAGTAAGGAGCCTCATACTAGAAAGAAAAGGATTTGATAGTGGTTTTTTCATCTTCCTCTGCTCACCAGCTCGTTTTCTCAAAGATGTTTTGTTTCTGTTAAGCACGTCTCCTGAAGCTTCCCATAACCACATACATATTCACATTACTGAGACTTTTATTATGCCTGGAATACAAATCACAAAATAAGGCCCACTGCCTCAGCACAGTTTAATCAAAAGAAATAAATCATTGACCTCTAATATAATTTAAATCTCTTAAATGTTGATTTTCTTTTAGGCTCACTCTCTCTTGAATTTGACCCCTGCTAGAGACAACAGTTAAGAGAAGTGTTTCTATCTACAGAGTCCACAGAAGGCAGAGATTCCTCTTTCCGAGCCCTTCACGCCACCTTCCCTTGGGGCACTCTCCCCAACCAGACAGTTCCCAAGTATGTAACTGTGTTACCTATCATGTTCGAAATGAGCTTCAGAAGCAAGATTTGGCCTGTGGCTGGATTCATATTCTGAAAGTTTTCATAGTAGGTATATTTGAACGACATCACAGCAAGGACTGCAGCCTTGAAGCAGGTTAGTGGTTTGATGTGTGAAATGTGTATGTGCATGGTAAGCATCCTGCTGGGATTTATTCCGCATGTAATCTTCAGCTGAGGCAAAATCAAGCCTGGGGCTCCACTCGATAAACTGTGTTGAAACATTCCTCTCCATTCATATAGTTTCTCAGTTACTTATACCTTTTAGTAATATAGTGCAGGCTCAGTGCAATCTCATCTAAATTTAATTTAGTTGTTTTCCTATGCCCACATCCCAACCTAATACTTACCAAGCATCATGATCTCCACACCTCACAAGCAGCACCTCACTTTCGAAGCACTGCTTCACGGTACATGATGCCACACTCCACACATGTGCTGTACTCCACCTCTCCCAGTGAAAACATTCTGGAACACTGAGCTCAGATTCCTACTTACTCATTCTACAGAAAATCTAAGTTTTGATGGCTTCACTGAAAACTGCCTCAGAGATGATCAACAGCAACTGATACACACTCAAACATATCTGAAAGATGACATTCATTCCGAGATTGTTTTCTACACAGTCATTTCTAGTAAATCTTTTCCCCTCACTTTCCTAGCCTCTGTAGGCTTGTCCCATCCTCTTCAGAGTTTTTATTTTGCCAGAAATAAGTTTCGGCCTAAGGTGTTCTTCAAGCCACAGTTCCCCTTGAGCACCTGTGCAGGTATGCAATCAGGGGAATAAGGAACTCTAATACCTATTATCCTCCTTCTATTCCTGTCAGTAAATCCATCACATCTCAGCTGACAATCATTGCAAGTATGTATTTTTTTCACCCCTCTCAGATGATGATCTGCACCCAACTGCTATTGCTTAAAACTCTTTTCTTCAGTTGTCTTCAGTTCTTCCACCCACATATTCTCCTGAGCTTCTCTCTCAACATGTCCTATTGTGAGCTTAAATCTGATCTCAAAGATGAAAAATCTGATTCTAGCAATGTTCTCTTAAATTTGTTACTATGGATGCTTATGTTATTAAGTTTCTTCTCTAGTCTCTAGACTCCTAACATTTCTCCTCTTCTTCCATGAGCTTTACACAAAACCCATGAAGGAATTCCCATTTTTCCTCAAGCTGAAACACTAACAAGAACCTGCTGCCTCATTGTACGATAATGTCATCTCAGTCCAGGTGAGCTGGGTAGGGTAAATATTCACAATGAGTGCGTATTCCAGCACTCACTCCACATATTGTCATCATACAGTTTTTGTAATCCCTTGAACACAGGAAAATACATAAAAACAGAGGCCAAAAGAATGTCATCACAAAAGGGAGGCAAGAGTTATGCAGGAGGATATCACTAGATCTACCTGTCATTCAAAACCACTGCAAACACCATTGCTCCAGCAGAAAACCAGAATAAGACCCTTATTTCTCACTCTCAACTTACAGTCTCACTCCAAGATCATTTTTCTCAGCAATGTTTTGAAGAAAATTGGTTGGTTCTATTTTCCTTCAAGCTTTCAGTCTTACTGTATATGTGGACTGTGTCTCTCCTGATGGGAGATAATCTAACCTGTTACCTTTGATTTCTAGAGAAATTCACACATTCTGAGATCCAACCAAGATTGAAAGTGTTGTTTACAGAACTTGCAGTGGATAGAACTGTCCATAGACAATTAAAATGACATACCGATTTTAGTGGTAAAATTCAGTGTCCATACCTTAGCCTAGTTTAACCTGCAAATTAAACAACAAATTCTTGGGTTTAATTAAAAGAATTCAGAAAGAACACTTTTAATAGCCTCTGATGAGCCCAGAGGGTGGCATTCGCCTTGCTTTAATTTCCTACAGTTCAGAATCTAGGCTGGTTGCTCAGGCTTCACCAGTTGGTGTGAAGAGATGTGAGCTGCATCTCTTGTCAGTAACTACAAATGAAACTCACATTTCAAATGCCAAGTCTGTCATCTAAGGAAGTACACTAAAGAAGGGGGCAGTGCTGAGGTACAAACTCATGATTCTTATCAGTCCTGTGTGTCAGCAGAAACAATAAAACCTTAGCTATTGAAAGTCCGGTATACAAACTAGCCTGCCCACCAGAAGGCAAAATGTGTTCATTGACATACTTCACTAGACATGTAGACAACATTAGTCTCTGAGATGCAAAGGTGGCAGCAAGATTGCAACCCAGGATATCACAGAATGGGTCAAGTTGGAAGGGAGCACAGTGGGTTACCAGGTCTCACCTCCCTGCTCAAGAGGGTTATCCTAGGGCACATTTTACAGGATTGCGATCTGACGGTTTTCAGATATTCCCAGTGAGGGAGACCCCACAACCTCTCTGGTCAGACTGTTCCAGTGCTCTGGCACCTGCACAGTAAAGAAGTTCATCCTCATGTTTAGGTGGAATTTCCTGTGCATCAGTCTCTGCCCACGGCCTCTCGTCCTATTGCTCGGCACCACCGAGCAGAGCCTGGCTCCATCCTTTTGGCACCCTCCCTTCAATACTTATAGACATGATGAGGGCCCCTCTTAGACGTCTCTTCTCTAGGCTAAACAGGCCCAGAAACAGATATGGAGAGATACAAGAGAGAAAATATAAAAGATTTGAGTCCAGACCAGGTGTAAAAAAGTATTTTGGAGAAGAGAGAAGTCTTTTATACTAACATTCCAAAGCACTACTGAAATTGTGCATGATACTTTTACCAGCAAGTAACATAATGCCAACAAACATTCCAGACACTTGTGGAATACTAAAACAGCAACACTTCTAGGCCTGTGATGAGAAGTGACTATTTGCATCTGCTTCCTCATTCAAAGGAAAGCTACAACCCTGACTGCTGCTGGAGCCAAGACTCAGCCAGTACTTGCCTTGTGAAAAGCAGCTCAGGAAACAGCCTGTTCAACTTGAGAAGAGATGGCTTTCAATTGACCTAACATCAATCCTCCCATACCTGGGAGGAGGTTGTCCAGCAAACACAGCCAGGCTCTCCACAGTGCATGTCAGAGTTAAAAAGCAATAGGTATAAACCAAAGTAAGAGAGGCCACAACTTGATTAAAGGACAAGGATTCTGATGATACAGACAAAAATTGAAGCAAGCTGCCCAGAGGTGTTGTGTAGTGTCTGTCTCTAAAGGTTTTTCAAGACACATTGGATAAAACGCTGAGCAACCTGGTCTGACCACACAGACGATCCTGCTTCGAGTAAGGAGGCTGGACGAGTGACTCCCCAGGTCCCTTCCAACCTGAATTTTACTGTGATAGAAGTTGTGGGCTGCATCAGGCTACACAAAATGAGGGGAGAGAAAGAAGATAAAGAGACTTGCAGTTACTCTGGTATTATTTGATAGCACGTATTTTTCAAATTGCAGCACTGTTCTAATACAGACACTCTCACACCGCTGAAGACTGGCACAAGGTTGGGTGATCTCCCTTTCAGTTAGTAGCAATCCAGAGCACTGGAAAAAAGCAATGCTTGAGGGAAAGGATGAGAAAAAACAATTCTACGTGACCAAGAACTTCTGTCAGAATGTCAGCAATATAGTGGTAAGTCTGGCTGTTAGTAAAGGTCATGAGCAACTACAGTCAAAACACTACAGAAGAGAGGTGGTTATGTAGGTAATTCCAAAGGAAAAGAGGTGTCTTGCAAGGCAGAGAAATCAGGAGTGACAGTGATACCAAATACGTTTTCCCAAGATGTTAAGGGCGAATAGCTGACACACTTAAAGAAATCACAGTGGCCAAAATCTTAATGTAAAGGCCATTCTCGAACAACACCGTAATGGTAAATCAATAGGACATGATATTATCCTGGTACAGTCTGTCCTTCTTTAACATTAATTGGAAGTGGGGAAAAGAGAGATGTATCTGACATGGTCTATAAAATGTAATAAAACATTTGGAGTGAAAAAGAGCAGAAAATTCTGGATAGCTATGGATTTTGGGTTAAGAACAGTGATTTACTACTGCCTGAATAGTTCAATTTCTGAAGAAAAAAGGTATTAAACATCCTCTTTAGAGAGACAGAATGAAAAGGGTATTACATTTGCTAACTCAATGACATGACTGGGTCCATCCATTTCCCCTCTCTCTTACTCAATTATCTATGTAATACTTACCCTTTCTGTCAGAATACTGCAAAAAATCTATGAAAGACGAGAAAACAAAAGGTAGCATCAGTTCCATTTAGAAAATGCATTGTTACAGCACATGCTCTCTGCTTAAGCAGTTCATGTCACTTAAAGTGTCATTCAAGTTTCACATTCAATTCTACTTAAATCAAAAGAGTTACAAAAATTATTTGACCAGGTTCAAGTTCAAAGAACTTTTAGAGAGTGAGAAACATACAAAAAGACTTGAATAGGAATAGAAAAGTGCCTTTCTTCAAAAACGACATGACAAAAACTACAGCAAAATTTTAGTGTCTTTTTCTTCTACCAACCATAACTATTAATAGCGTTCATGATTACATAGCAAAATAATTTGGCTAATCCAATAGACAGTAAAAGTGTACCAGAGCTAGCAGCAGAAGGAAAATGCCACAACATACCCCTGGAATTTACTCTTTTGCTTCACGACACCCCCATGACTACACCTTTGTGCCTGTACCTACACTTGCACAGTCACAACATAGATCAGGCAGTCACAATAACCTCATTTCCCTGAAGTTCCCCAAGAACAAACACAACCACAGGAACAAGAGAAGCAGAACTGGCAAAAACCGTGGTTACATGAGCAGTCAGACGAAAGTAATTTTCAAGAGGAAACTTCCTTTAAAATAGACAGTTGGGTTACTATTGGGAGTTAAGAGAATTGTATCGACAGACTTGGCGGAATGTTGGTTGGATGGGACCTCTGAAGGTCACCTAGCCCAGTCTCCCACTCAGAGCAGGGCTAAAGCCAATGCTAGATAACACTTTCCAAGCGAACAGGCTGGCTCAGCAGAACAGTGGGTGGCAGAGACAGCAGGATGCATGGTGCAAACCAGGCCTGGCTTGTGCCCTCTACTCTCTGGAGGCACCTAGATTTCCATGTCAAACATCAGCCAAGAAAAGCATGAACTGACATGGTGAGCCTTTCTAAAGGATAAAAAGGAGACGCTGAAGTAAATAAAGCACTCCAAGCAGTATTTCTGCTCTGAATGATAGGAGAAAATGAGCAACAGAAAACTCTAATCACGTGTATAAAGTCACCAAAAAGAAAAGATATAAGGATTACATGACATGACACGTACCAACAACATGATACACGCTCTTCCGTGATGGAGCGAAGCTCTGTTCAATATTCCAGCGGTCTCGAAACAAGCTCATGAACAAGCTCAAAGAAACTTGCTTGCAAAGCTGATGGCAGAAAACCACACTATTTTGGAAAGTGAGGAGCAAACAGGCTGCAAGAACCCAAGGAAAATGTAGTGTGACGCACACATCAAGTAGTTAATATTTGTCAGCAGTCGGGTGCAGATTTAAAAACATTAGCAATGCATGGAAAGGCCATTTTTTGTTTTGTTTAACATGTAACATCCTTGAAAATTCAGGTTTTGAGACAGACAGTAAAAGAGATATCTGTTCTGTTTAGCTTTTATTTAATCATGGCAGGAGAAAGCTGTTCTACACTTAGGCAACAAGACACGTTACTGTTCATACGACTTTGACAGCTATAATGGAGCCAGGGCAGGAGATGAGTGCCAGCTAAAGTTAAATACACTTCATAGACAGTCTAGGTTTTTAAGGCTTTTCTGAAGAGGGAGGAAGAAGAATGATGAAAATTTGCCCATTTTTTGTTCAGGGATGTGAAATTTAAAGCCTCTCTTAAAGGCCTTTGTCACACAATGAACAACTTTAATTGTCAAGAAATTGCTTTTCCAGGTTGACTGCCTGCTCAAACTAGAGAGTATATAAAACAAGTCCACTCCTCACAAGAGTTCTACATGAAACAACTTGGTCATGGAAATATTTACAGTTGTGCCTCTGTATGTTAAGCTCTGTAGAAGTTGCTACCTTGGTATTTTCAAAGCATGGCAAAAATTACAGAAGCAGCAAATTAAAAAATTCCTGAAGCAAAAAATGAGGAAGTTAATTGTCTGGAATTAACACATATATAACTAAATGAACCTTAACCCCAAACCAAAAGAGTTATGTAACTCTATAATGGAAAAGGATACAGAAAACGTGGGAGACAAAAGTATAGCAAAGTGAAATGTCAAGGAAGATTAAAAAAAAACAAAAAGACTCCCCAAACATTCTGGTCTAAGCAATGCAGGCAAAAAGGTAAGTGCTCTGAAATGTTATCTTGAGAGGATATACAGCCATGAAATGGCTTGGGTTGGAAGGGATCTTAAATCATCTATTTTCAAACCCCGCCGTGGGCAGGGGCACCTTCCGCTCAACTCTGCATCTATGATACCTGAACTATACCCTTTCTGTTCTTTTTTCCCTCCAGTTTAGGTATTGGCTCCTCAAATACAGGTCACTAACCCACTACAAGGGCAAAGGTATGTTACTAAAAGGAGTATTTGGATCACAATGTACACTTCTGTTTGGAGGATGCGCCTAAGCACCTGGAGAACGCAAGGTGATCACCCCCTTGGCCGGTCCAGCGCCAGGGACAGCTCTCCCTGCACTCGGCTGCATCACCGACGGGCCGCCCCTCGCACAGTGAGGCGGTGCTGTGCCCTTGTCCCACGGGCACCCATGTCCCGGCCGGGAGCCCTGGGCCGCCCGCCGGTCCCCGCGCCGCCGGCAGGGCAGGGCCGCGCCGGCTCCCACGTGGCTTTCGGAGCGCGGCCGCGGCCGCAAGGCGCTCCCTGCAGTGCCGCACCGCCGGCAGAGCCCCTGACCACCGCCGGCCCTCCCGCAGCCCGTGCCGGCACCTCCGCCTCCCCTCAGCGCTTCCCCGCGGCATCACGTGTGGCGAGGACGGACCAGGGCGGACCGGACCGGACCGGACCGGACCGGACCGAGCCGGACCGCACCGCGTCGCC
>VYZQ01036419.1:3268-18893 GCA_013400655.1 Mystacornis crossleyi
CTGGATTGGTGAGTGAGCCAACCAATAGGAAGGACTTATCCACAAAGGATTGGTCAGGAATGACCCTTGGAATGGACCAATCGGAGGCTGGCTAGTGGACCAGTGAGAGAGCGGATTAAGAAATAGACCAATCCTGTTTAACCAGAGACTATAAGAATTCTCCAGGTGCTCTGCATCTGGTTCTGCTGTAGAACTAATTTGTCAACAGAGCACCCAGTGTTGTGCGCACTGTTCTTTATTCTGTTTTGTCGTGGGGATCTTGCGGCTTGTCTCGGGGTTTTGTTCTCAGCACTTATTTTTTCTGCTAATAAACCAGTTAATCTGTTAAAGGTGATTAGCCCATTTATTACACTGGCACAGGTTGGCCAGAGGAGCTGTGGATGCTGCTTCCTGGGCAATGTACAAGGTCAGGCTATATGGGGCTTTGAGCCCACTGGTCTAGTAGAAGGTGTCCTTGCCCATACCAGGGGTGTTGGGAAGAGAAGAATTTAAGGACTCTTTCAACCCAAACCATGTTCCGATTCTACGAATGTACTAAGTAAGACAGTAAGCAATGGAGCTCTTGTTTTGGTATTTATCTATTCTCTTTAGAAACTGACTAAAGATAATAAGGACAAACAAGATGGTTTTGCTGGTCAAAATGAATGACTCAGTGGAGCTGTAAACATTAGCTAGATACTAGCCTAAGCTAGAACAATGAAATGGCTACTCTGTGAGTGTGTAAGAATTAAATAATACAAATATAATTAAACTTGTCACTATGGAGCTTCTTCTCAGAAAAGTCAGCTTTTGTTTTGTTTTGTTTTCAGCAGAGTTCAGGGTCTGGTTGATAAAGACACCTGTGTCAATATTAGATACTTTGATTTATCTGAGGCATTTAATTTAGTATCACATAATATTTCAATTTAAAAATACTACATTATGTAGCGTTAACAAGCTGCACAGGAGATGAATTAGAACTTTGGTCACTGACAGGTGTGAGGGGGACCAATCTGTGTTTGGATTGGAGTGGGCTGCAGAACACTGGCACAGCGTGCAAAGCGTGATAGATCGTATCACAACTTTGGAATTGAAAGCGAAATCTAAACCGAGGGAAGGCAAAGCAGATGTCGCTGCTGCTAGGGGCGGCGCTCGGTTCAACCCTACGAGAGCGACCAGCCTGGAGCCGTCAGGACTCAGCCGTAATTAAATCTCTAGGAACACAGGTTCAGTCCCTACAAGCCCAGGTAGCAAACCTAGAGGGACAGAAAACAAATCAGAACAGCAGTTTGATACAAATGCTGCAAAAAGGAGCTGGTCTGGGTGCCCAGGGTACCGGGGGCTGCTGGGGTGTGCCTGGGTGACATCACAGGCAGAGCGGTCTTCCTCACAGAACCCAGAAGGGAGCCGGTGGGCTCACAGTGCCAGTCTGACAGCACGGTCTGTCTCCACCTGCTAATGAAAACTGAATTTTTATATAAAAATTATCAGAATCAAACCCCTGTCATTACAGCCAAAGAAGTACTTTTTACTGCTATCGAAAGCTAAGTTAAAAAAGGACTTCAGCTACCACCCCTAGGAATCTAAACAGAATTTGTTTGGATAGTTTATTTGAGTCAAGATAGTTTCTTTTCTCTCCTTCTTAGAGCAAAGGAAACTGAAGGGTACTCGGGTCCCAGAGTTTTCCTTACTACTGGGGACTGCCAAGCCCCATGGTCCCTAACCCAGAGAGCAGCCTTCTGGTCTGGAAATTTGAACCTCTTGGAGAGAGGTGACCCTGTAACCACAGAAAGCACCACAGATGCATTAGTAGAAAGTATTCAGAAGGCAGCATGCATTCAAATGATGCACGAGTGTAAGCTAACCCTTTCACAAAAATCACCTATGATGTTGAGAGTAGATGCTGACCGGATGACCCACTTAATAAGAGAGCTTCCTGATTCTCTGAAGCCAATGGCAATACAATTACAAGGGAAAATACAGACTTTGGCCCCATTTGAGAGAGTTGCTGCTGCCTTGGACAGTACCACCTCCTTCCCTGCAGGAGACGCCACTGACCAGGGAGGCAAAGTGTAAAGTTGGGGAGGGGTAGTCCAAGAATTGATTGATTTTGGGTGAAAGTACGGTCCAGTAAAGCCAGTAGTCAGCAAACCAGAAACCTGTAGAGTGAGACATGCTCAATTTAGTCCAAGAATTCACCCAGGATTTCCTCCTATTCCAACCAGGGTGGGCGGAAGTGTCCGCTCACGACACAGGCAGTTTGGTCACAAGGTTGGCAGAAGAGAATCCCGAAAAGACTAATGGACGATCTCTCCACAAACCAACTAGAACAGGCAGCATCAGAGTGGCCAGGCAGGGTGTCCAAGAAACCGTGCAGAGAAGTACAACATAAGGCCAGATGCACCTCCCTTAACAGATCTGAGTGGGGATGAGAGTGTACCAGAGAAATCCCATACAAGGAAACTGAAGACCTCAACCAGCATAGATGGAAGGGGTGCCAGAGGCTGGATTAGGAAATTTAGGATCAAAAATTACCACCTAAGGGCTTTGCTAGCTGCAGCAAAACACAGAGAGAAACAGTTGCTGGAGGAATTGCAGGGGAGATACTCAGGGAATAAGCCTTTACCTCCCTCAAATTCCTATGTGTATGAAGCAGGATCCAGTGAAAAATCTCGGGGTGGACAGGGGAATTGTATTAATTAAAATAGGGTACCCCTTGTGGAGACCACTGGTGGTGCAGGGGTGTTTGTTAAAGTATGTGTGTTGCAACACCGTTGGAGTACTTACTGTTTCCAAAGATGATGTTTTATTTCTTTTGGCAAAAGTTTGTTTTGCACTCAGGTGCCGATGGAACCGTTTAAAGTGTTAAGGCCAGTTTTAACAGGAACACCTTCCCCCGACAGATTGGCTCAAAGAGCTTCAGTTAGGAGGTGGTATACACAAATAAAACATTACTGTGACATCTTCAAAGTGGCAGAAGGGACCACTAAATTGCAAACTATTCAGAAATGGAGCACCTCAGATCAGGAGAGTGGCACACCTCTCCCTCCCATAATAAAAATTACATCACCCTTCTTCCCACACCTACAAAATGCGTAGTTCACTGATGCCTCAGCTAAGCGAGAAGGCAAGGTGTGGAAATACCAGGCAGTCGCCTTACAGACCAAAACTGAGCAATAGCTTGTCATTGAAGGTGAAGATAGTGCCCAGGTTGAAAAATTTGGTGGCTGTATGAAGTATTTTCAAACATAATTATCTGTCCCTCTTTCTTGTCATCATCTATACTAATTCCTTTGCTGTCTTTTAGGGCTGTTCTGAATAACTTCCCTTCTGAGAACAGAACAAGTGGGAGGTAAATGGAATTCCTGGTTTGGTAGGGAGAGAAGTGGCAAAACTTCTTAGCATTTGGTAAGAAGGGTGACTTTGCAGTAGTATAGCCATACTCACTTTGGCCACTCACCAAACAGGGGATGATCAGTGGCCGAATGGAATGACAGAATAGATGAACTGACCAGACGCGCTCCAAGAAACCAGGGGCAGTAATTGACAACTGGGGACACCCCCTGGACTGGCTGCATGTGATATGAAGCCACACTGGGGCAAAAGACTGTACTTAGAGGCTCATGTCTGAGGCTGGCATGTTATAAGAAAGAATTGCAAGACATGCATTCCAGCCTGCAAGGAACGTCGAGTCCAGCTTGAGAGACACCCCTTAGATGAGTCTGCGCTACATCTAAGAGAAGGACAAAGACTGTGGGAGGCTTGACAAGTTGATTATATTGAACCATTCAGGAGATCAGAAAAAAATAGTATGTATTAGTAGGGGTGGAAATAGTTCCAGGTGATTAATTATCTCATTCAGATGTTATAGTTATGTTCCAAGCTCCGAAAGGACCGAGAACCAGTGTGTTTGTATTAGAGGATAACTGTATACAGTGTTAATAACATTTTTTACTGTTGTTGTTATTGTTATGTTTTGGAGGTGGAACAGTGTGCTGGACTTGAGTGTGAAGTCAGAATAAAGAACTTAGCACACAAGTCCAGCAGGCTTCCAAAATGAATGTTATATTTATATGTGAATTGTATAGTTGTGTTGTTACACAGTATTAAATATGTTAAGAAATCCAAGTTGATAAATACTCCTACCCTTTTTCCTCTCGCTTTCTGTGTTATGCGGAATTCAGACTCCACAACTAATTAAAGTTGTAAAGTAGGTATGTTTAATCGGCCAAGGCAACAAACGGGATTTCTCCACACAGGCTTGTGTGCGCCTCGCAACTTTTACCCTGTGTTTTCTTACCCAAACTGTTACATATGCATGGAGTTTCCTAATACAGCTATACATATTCATGGCCTACCCTGCCTACCCCTGCTTTGTGTTATAATGAGCTCAGAAGTCATTTCCATATGTTCTGCGTCCGCGCAGTGCTTCCTGGTGGTCGTGGGCTTTGGATGAAGTAAGATTTGATTCAAAGGTCTTCTTCAGTTTGAATTTTTTACCTTTCTTCCTTGCCTGTGCTTTCTTGGTCCTTGCCCATAGTCCAAACTCTAGAGCTGGTTTAAGCTGGCTTTAGGGTCTGAAAACAGAATCTCTTAGTCACGTATGCATCCCCCTTATCAATGGCCTGCATCCCCTCTGCCTTCNGCAGATGCTGCCTGCACCCAGCCTGCAGCCATTGCCGCTGCCGTGTTTCCCGCGTTAGCCCACGGCACCAGCACCACAGCACCAACCCCGAGAACCCGCAGCTGCTCCAGAACTGCGCCCATAGCCACAGCAACCTGTTCTTCCCTGATGGAAGAGACATGGCAGCCTGCTGCTGTTTGGAACTCGCGCCAGCCCGCTACGGGAGGCGCGCAGACACATCGCGGCTTGCGGCACACACGCTCCATCTGCCGAGTTAACGCTAACAGGGTGCCCGGGGTACGGCAGGAATGATCTATCCCTGTCAGAATTCTGTTTCTCTCTCCGTCTCTCTTTTTCCCTCTCTGCCCTCTTTTCTATTCCCCTTCGGTAGGAACACTCACCCTTCTTTATCAATAAACAGTTCTCAGATATAATATTGCTGCATTTGTGCTTTATTTTTGTCCGAGAAATCTTTCAAAAAGAGTCCTTCCCGACTCCCCCTTTTACACTGGGATGGGACAAGGCGTCAAAACGAAGTTGCTAATGGGGAGAGATCAATGAAATTGCCATCTTTGCCATGGTCTCCTGGGAGCCGGGGCTACTTTATATTTTTACGATTGATCCAGACATTGATGTAAAATCCTTACTGGTGAAATTTTCAGATTAATTAAAGGTCTGTGAGGTAACAAATAATGGAGACAATTAATTAGAGACTCATGCCACGTGACAGTCGGATGCTGCAGTGGGTTAATACTGCAGTCGTTACTGCTGTGAGGGCAGATGCCAAACACGTTGTCAGTGGCCTCATGTTCAACCTGCTGTGGAGTGTTCAAACTCTGCTGCATGTCTCTCTCTTCCTCAACAATTCTCTCTTCCCCAGCAAATGTGTAAGGAAGGCAGGTTTTGGGAAGGAAAAAGGTGAAAGAGGTTGCTCTGGTGTTGCGGTTCCAATTAAATAAAGTCAAGCAAAAGGTGGGCCTCTTATAACAGACAAAAACAGGGCAAATTAAGACAGATCAGCAGGAGAAAAAAAGATCTGTTTTTTTTTCCTCCTACTTCTGTCAAGTTGTTGCTGCCTTTTCTCAGAGCTGCTTGGTAACAACCTGCTGGAATGTGTTGTATGCTGGTATTTGCATTTTTTTACATTAATACCAATCTTGGAATTAGAGAAAGGTGGTTGTTGGAGAGAACTTTGTAGTTCAACTTCTTGCTCAGGACAGGAAAATTTGGAAATTAGGTCAGAATGCTCCGAGCTTTGTCAGTTGAGCTTTAAAAATTTCAAAGTTTGGGATTTCCTTATCTGCTCGGGGAAAGCTGTTTTAGTGTTTGACCATGTATAGGCCTAGAGAAGCTGCCTTTAGTCACAACTTCCCTCCTCAGGCTGCACTATTATCTGAGAAATTCTCATTAGGCCTGAGCCTTGACAAACTGCACCTGGACAAAGCCCCTCTCCAGCTTATCAGGAACACTGTCTGTTCTCAGGAACTAGTGCTGCCTAATGAGCACCTGGTTTTTAACAAGCAGACTTACAAACTTCTTTCTTGCCTGAATAATAGCCCAGCTAGAATATTTCTGTTGCCAAACCTTTAATGACTGTTACCAACTTGAATTTTGGCCAGGATGGAAAATTACTGTGACTAAAGCCCACTCTCTTGAGACCCCATAAATAGTGGTCCAAAGTGAGATGTTTTTGAGCTCTCAAATCCCAGAAGATAACGGCCAAATGCGTGTGTCTCAAACACTGATAACTGGATGGCTCTTAGTATTAACACTAAGGAACTCTTAGTAATAACAGAAAAGAATGGTTGGTAATAACCAAGGATTTTTGTCATTAAAGTCCTGTGAGAAAGACTAAATTTTGGCTGGAGAAGGGAGGCCCAGTGGAAACAGGGAAGCACCTGTTTAATTTCTCTTTTCCCTTCCACCCTACACTTTTATCCAATCCCCTCTGTCATGAGCCTAATTTCTCTTCTCCTTTTACCCTCCTCCTTTCTCCCAAACCCACTCCTGCATGCCTATATAGTAGGTTAGGGACTAATGTACCAATTTCCACGCCAAGCATATAATTTACTAATAAAACTCTCTGACTGTTTGAGGACCCTTTGACTGCTGTCATTCCTTTCAACCAATGAACATTTTTGAATCTTAAGTGCTACTTTCCTGTTAAGGGATGTTCGTCACAGACCACTCCAGTGAAGACTTTTTTTTCCTTTTACCTGAAGGGTATTTTCTGTTTTGCATCTTGCCTCTTGTCATTTCACTGCACATATACAAGAGAAGTGTGAACTGTTTGAACTATCTATCAGTTGTTGTTGATATAAATACCTCAGGTTAGTTCCCTGTCAGGGTTTTGGATGCTTGTGGAAGTGAAAGAAATCCTCTGTTCACATGTGTCTGTGTGTATATTTACTTCATCATCTACATTTATAATTCTGATGGTTTCTGATAGCACTACAGGCACTTCTCAATGCTTTGATTTATACCTACAATAAATGGTAGTCCTTAAACTACTTTTATTTCAGCAGTGGAATTGTCCTTTAAAGCTCTGCATAGTCTTCATGACAGGTATACAGGCAGAGTTCCTATCATCCCCTGCCCTCAACAAGCAGTCATTTCAATTTCCTTCTGAACCCTAGTTCATATTCTTAATATGCCTAAGCAATTTTGAACCAGTTATAAAATACTTTGGGTAGGAAGCAAACTTATGCTTCTCAGGCTTTTATTGATTTTAATACAAAAATATGGTATTGCAGCTACAATAATTGGAAATTTAAAAAGCTCTGGAAATGGATAACTTTATTCTGAAAATGAGTGTCACAGTTTCCATACTGGTGTTTAGTTTAATTTTGAAATTGTCATTTGTAATCTGAAAAAAATCCCATTCTAGTAAAGGAGACTCTGGGAAATTGTAGTACAAAATGTTGAATTGAGTCAGACACAAAACTGCTTTGTCAGAGTTTGTTCTGTACATAACGTGAAATTCCAGTTCAAGTGAATCACTGTGGTAAACTTAGATTTTTTTACTTCAAATTTGTCCCTAAAACTATTCCCAATCTTTAGTTTAAACTGTGTTTTGCTACAGTTAAATCTGTCTTGATCATAGTTTTGACAATGCAATTAGAAATCAAATTTATATGAAAGGAAGCTACTGAATACTTATCCTCTGCTTTTAACTATATAAACACATGCAGGTATAGATACATAAATATATATACTTGCCCCACAAGGAAAGCCACACCAAACCCTAGGAACCTTGAGAGTTTGAATTTAGAGCTCTTCAATGTAATAAGATGGAGTGTGTTTGAGTAAAACAGTATTTTTGCCAGTTGTGTGTGCAACTTTTATTTTACTCAAACTTGGAAGGATATAGCAATAAAACTGCTTAAGTTTTAAATAGGAGTATGGCACTGTTTTATTTTATTACTTGTGGGTTGCTTCCAAATCAGGATATTCTATGATTTTCCATTTTCTCTTTGTTAATTCAGAGGTTGTAATAAAGAATCCATCACAATAAGTGAAATCTTGGCTTGAGTCAAGCTTTTTATTCCGCAATTTTATATTATGCTTTTTTTTTGGCTCAAGATTTTGGAATTAGGCCCTGAAAGTTGTAGTTAGGAAATGCGTAGGTGGCTAAGTCATGGAATAAACCCAGAGCTTGCTTTTACTTTGGTATCCATGCTAAGGATAAAAATGGTACAAATAGTAATAAAAATAAAAATAATAAAAAATAATTAATGTTCATCAGAACATATTTTCAAATGCAGTTCCAGATATTTGTTTAGATGAAAAAGTCTTCTAGTGAAAAATACAGACTCTGCCCAAGAGTGAATGGGAGAAAATGGGACAGTCAAATACTACAGTTTCTGGAAGTCAGCAGTCACTAGGGCACCATAACCACTTTTAAAATAAAGAAATACATTAGCTGAATTAGACTTTGACATGGAGGATGAATTATCTTAGAAAGCCAGTCCTCTCTTTTTATTGTCAGTTAGTAGTCCTTGAAGTGGGAATATAATTGTAATGTGCCCATTTAGGAGCTGTTTATATTGTTTTAGTTTCTGTTTGACTGAATAATTTTAAACTAAAGTAGCTGGCTTATTAATTAGTTAGCTACACATTAGTAATAAGAAGAGCACTTTTATTTAATAGCTATGATTTTAAATCATGAGTACTTGGACATACAGATCCATCATTTTTACAGATAACTTTTAAATTATTTTATTGCAGTTTTGACATATCATTCTAGGTGACATGTCTTCATCATCTTCCATTTTTCTTGGCATTTCGTTTTCAGGAGAATTTTTCTTGGCTTTATAAAGTATATTTAAAATTTGACCCAATTTACCATGTGCCAATTTGTTATTCACACTTGAAATCTTGTTTTAAACTGGTAAAATTATTTTTTTTCCACAGCAGAAAGGATTTTATGCAGTTGAAACACATTCTTTGTCAGTAGAGAGTTGTTTTGACTTTCTTTTTAATGGTCTAGTATTTTTAGTCAGATTATTAATTGTCCCTGGATGAGGAAAAGACTATTTGAATGGCTGTTCCTTTTAATCCAAGTAATCCTGGTCTCTAAAGAGATTAACATAAACACACATAGTTGCTTCCTTTTTCCTCTGCTTCAGTGGTTTGGTTAGTTAGCCTGTATGCCATCTCTGATTTACAAAGAGCAAACGAAAAAACAAACTAGAACTCTGTGAAAGCAATGGCTAATTAAAACCATAACTACTGACTGAGAAAGCAGCAAGAACTGGGTCAAAAATGGATTGTTTATTGTTCACAGCACAGACTGGGTCAGAAAAGAATTATTGCTCACATAAGAGATAACTCAAGTATCTGTTTGCAAGCTGATACAAGTTGATGTGGTATTGATATTCTTGCACAGGCTCAGTGAACTTTTAAGCTGTGTAATTTGTTTGAGGAATGAATTTCGTGTGAAATAGCCATCAGTTAAAATTGTCAATGGGAACTGCTCATTTGTGAGGTACAGCAAATGGATATCATCTGGTAATTCACTTGGCTTATGCTACTAAAATGTGAAATTAATCTGTTTTGTAGCCTCAGTAAACACTGATGGAAGAAACAGTCAAAAGAGGATGGTTATTAAAATTTTTTAAAAATAATAATTGTTGCCCTCAGTGGTAAAGAGCCTTGCGTGCAAATATTATATAGGTCATTTATATCCCTCTTTTATTCTAAGTGCCCAATTTCTTATTTTGGCCACTCCTAGACAAAGAAACTTTCTTGTGTGCCTAATGATCTCAATCCTAATGAATCTCAAAGTATAACACCTTTTTTCTTGAGATGCTGATTTGTTGCCTAACGTGTCATTGCAGAAGTTTCAACACTTATGTAAAGTTAGTTCTTAAAGAACTGCTACAGTGTGTGTATACATAATGTCATATCTCCGTAGACATATTACTGCTACCTTCAATTGGTCCTGTTTTCTGTCACTCTATACTTCAAGCAGTGTCTTGCTTAGAAAGCAACTCTCAAGTGCTCCATCACATCAGAGTCTTACAGTGATGCCTTGGGTTTTAACTTTTATATTTTTTCAAATCCTGTACTGCTTAGTGTGTAACTCTGAAGTTTCTTGTAGCCTGCTGGCTGCTGTTCTCTTATGCCAGTTAGACATAACAAGGCTTCTCAAGCCTGCTCTCCAAGGACACCCAGATTGTCCTAGGCCCAAAATGTGTAAACCAGCATCTCCGAGGGGGAGGGTGGGGGTGGGGGTGGGGTGTGAGCTTGGGGAAATTACATAATTAACTGAAGCTTTTATTGGAGAATTAACCCTGATATGCAAATGAACCAAACTTATAAAAGCGTGAAGAACTTGTGACTCGGGGTCCATCTTGGGTGTCGCCTTTGGCCTGCCCAGGGTGTACCTTTGAATTCTCTTCAAATAAATACCTACCTTTATTCCCTTATTCCTCTCTAGTGTCTGTTTTTTAGGTGGCCACATTAGGCATCACAGTCTTGAATGGGAGAATCTGTCCGAATATTGGTCTGTGGTCCTGCTTCAAATCTGGTTGATTATTTACCAATTGTTTAGTCAAGGTGCAAGACATACTGTAGGGTTCAGGACAGGATAGAATACAAATACATATAAGACATCTGAATCTACCGGAAATAAATAACTTTGGCTACTTGACATCTAATAGCTTTCACAAAAAGACTCAAAAACTTCAGACTATGTACCCCCAGAACAATGGGTGGGCATGAGGTATAACTTGAGCATGGTTAGAGTTTTCCCCAAACCAAATCATATTATGCACAAGTTCATGTATTATTTTAGCCTGAAACGTAGTTTGTCAAAAGTTTTGTTTGGAAGACTTCTTCTACTGCTAAAAACAAAAAGAAAGAAAGTAACTGGAACATGTATTTAAATCTCTCAGTATTTTAGCTACCGCTCCACTAAAAAAAAAACCAGGCCCAAACAGAATGCACAGAGGATTCAGCCCTTGAACAGACGTAAGAGTTTGATAAAGAAAAGAGAGTTTCGAAGTATGAGGTATTGACCATAAGATGTATTGTCGCAGCAGGGGTAGATGGTGATGTGCCACAACCTTCCAGAAGTGTCTCCGTGGGGAAGCCGCTCGGTGGTGCCAACACCAAACACATCCACACACACACACCGGATAGCTGTAACGCAGGAGCCGATGACAGAGAGGGCAGGAAGGGTCTTTGTGTGGAGTTCCACGGGAGAAGTTTATTCCAGCCATGTGAAGGCTCCAGGGACAAAGAACTAAGAACATGGGAGGGTCCAGGTTCATATATGGGGTAGGTAGGGGCAGAGGACCATCAGGGACCAATAATCTGAGGGCAAGAGGGTGGTGCACAGGCAGGACTAGGGTGTGGGAGCCAGTGGGGAAAAACCAAGGGAGTGGCAAAGGAATGAGGGCCAGTGGGAGAGCCGGGAAGGGAGAACTTTCTGAATCAGGAACATATATGGTGGAAAGGGGCATAACGGCCAACCAGGGAAGCAGAATTGGAGTACATTAACATAATTAAATGAAGCATCCTGGGAGAGGCCTTTCCTGTCTCCCTAACCTAGGGAGAATTCCTGTCCTTAGGGAAGGTCCCGCCAATGGACCTTCTTTGTTCCTTGTGCAATGGGCCCACTGGCCTCCACAATGTATTTTCATTTACTTAAGACAACCAGAAAGATGCATTGCTAGAAATAAAATGCTTTGGTGCTCTATCATTATTACTCCAAGATAGTTAACTATAAGGTAGTTTGGGTTTCAAATTTAATGTCAAAAGTCATTTGACACTGAAAATGTGTCTCTGCCTATTGCAGAAAGCAAATATGGATGGCATGTTTTCCATTTGCAATTCCTGTAACAATGCTAAGAGTGATAATGTATCACAATTGCTTCAAAAATCAAACCAATAAAATGTATTGTGTTTTTAATAACAACAACAACAACAATAATAATTATTTTATATGATATTAATTTGCTAAGTATGTTGGAAATCTTGAAGTAAAAGACTGCATAAGTATTTAAATCCTTGTTAGAATATTCTTGAAATCTAGGCAGCTCACACTGCAGCACCTTGATGAGGTGCTGGGAAGTTGAGTTTCTCAAGGGTCATTACGATAAATAGTAAATTCTCTTTCACACCCTTGAGTTCTAAGGCATACTCCATGTGAGCGAAATGTTAGGAAGCCCACAAGGTAAAAAATACCAGGTACTCTCTTCCTATATTCTGAGTTCAGCTCCCTACTCCAGTTTGGCCTGGGGGAGTTGTCAGACTGGAAAAAGTGATCTGTTTTGATACCTCTTGGGGGCTTGGAATGTGTGATGGGGGTGGGTCAGACCTTGCTTGGTCTGACCTTGCGGCCTCTGATACCCCCCAGTCCTGCAGTGTCTGCCAATCAGAGCATATTGGAAACAGCCCCAGTGTTGCCTGACCCAGTCCCTGAGCGGCTAAGTGAGCTGAAATCCCACCAGGGAGGAAGGCCTAGGGGCCCCAAAAGGTTTATGAAGAGTCACCACGAGGCAAGCACGTTGTCCTTCAACACTACCTTCACCTTGAAGTGTTACATCACCAGGAGTTTTACAACCCAGGAGTTGGTAGCTATGTCTGTTTTTCTGTATCTTACCTGTCTTTCTGCATTTCTCCCTTTCTTCTTCTAACTCTCTTCTCACAGAATGTAACACCGAATGGCTTTAAAGGTTTTCTATGTCCAGTGGGCTAAGTCTATCCTCTGATAAGCGACGTTATGTTGTATGTACTCTTTTGCCAATGTTACTTCATTTTCTAAATTTTGCCAGTATAGTTTGTGTGTTTTTTACCTCTTGAGAATATCTCATTGGTATTTTCTCCTTTGCATCTACCCAGAGCAAAAGAATCTTGGTTTCACCCTGGAATTCAGTGCCTGGGGTGAAATAGTAGAGACCCTCTGAATACACAATGGGGTATTGCAAGTGGAGTACAGAACTTTGAAAGTAAAGAGGTTTGTTTAAAGGCATTGAGCACTGTTGAGAGAGTTTGAATTCAACCTTCACCTTCTAATTTCAAGTCAATTCCTCTGCCAAGGAAATGAAAGATGTGGATCATGTAGAAACTACTCCCTGTTTTCCATCGCTTCCTAAAGATAAAAATCAAGTGATTAGAAACTGAGATGTATTTTCTAGTAACAGCTTTCTTTCTGATAATTCCCAGTGTGAAATCAGCCGCTGAACAATGTTCAAAGAACTGAGGAGTGGTATTAATAAGGACACTGATCTACCATCTCATAAGTCTCGTGCAAAACAGAAGCTGGTCTCCTCTACAGTGTTACGGAGGCATCTGTTGATGGCTTTAGTGGACAGGAGATTGTCACTTGCAGAATACTGTCATATCACTTCAGCACTGCAGCACAGCTGTCAGCTTTGAGTATGGATGACTATGTTACCCCACTTGGATAGATTATATTCTTACAGTTTAGAGAAAGGGAGTAAGAATACCCTGCTGTAGTGTTGGTAGGGTTTCACTTGGACTGGGGAAAGGAAGGTAATCTATGTGAGTCCCTAAAACATCTGCTAGCCCAGAGTATCACTTCAGGATGTAATTAGCTGGAAAGATCTGTTTAAGCAACAACAGCCACCAACCAACCAAAACTCAAAAAAAACCAAACCCCCAAACCCACCAAAAANCCGAAAAACTCCACATGAAACAATCTTCTTCCTTTTTGGGTTTGTGGGGGGTTATTTTGGTTTTTTTTTGAGTGGGTTTTTTGGTTGTTTTTGTTGTTTTTTTTTTGTTTTGGTTTTGTTTTGATTTGGTTTAGGGTTTTTTGTTTGGTGTTTTTTTCTTGTTGTTCTGGTGCGTTTGGGGTTTTTTGGGGGGTTTTGCCTGTTGTTTTGGGGTTTTTTGTTTGTTTTTTTAATGTAATTAAATAAATGAGAAATTATATCAGGATTAATTCATTCTGCTAAGAGACAGAGAGGGCTGACAGGGCCTTTGTGTTCCCCTTCAGACATTTTTCTAAAAACTCTGTGTAGCAGCTGCTCTTTACTTGTGTGGAGTGACTACATACAATTGGGAACACCTCAGCTCTGTCCGTTGAAGTGGGTGATGGAAGTGTAATCTGTCATCTCTTTTAAAAAGTCTTGGTATTGGTAAAAGAAAGATCATGAACTACAGCAAACTTTTGTAGTAAAGAACAACTGTAAGACACCACTTCAGTGCTGTCTCTTCCAGGCATTGCTGCACCTTCTGACTAAGTCCTGAATCTGCCTGCAAACACAGCCAAAATATTTGCTCACACTGACAAATAATTAATGCAAAGTTTGAAGAAATAGCGTATTTGCAGGAATTTCTGCACATCAAACATTTTCACATTTGTACTTTACTTCTCTCCCTACATCCACAAATGCCCTCTCTTTTAGTTTAATTCAAATTCACTAGAATCTAACATCAATTATAATCCATCAGTACAACTCTGAAATGCATAAATATTCTCCTTGATCTTTTTTTTTTGGACTGCTCATAGTCCTGGGAGTGTATTTGGTGCTTATCATACAAGACCTGGAGCCTCTTAGGAGCCTAAGCAATGAGCAGTTGGGATGCTCGGTTGGTTTTTATCCCCATTTATTGGCCAATTTTCTGGCCAAACCAAATAGACCAAGTGAAATATTCTTTTTTCCTTATCTATCAGCTAATTTCCAGAGACACACAAACATAACATAACTTCAATGACATTTACTTGTAACTTAGATGACTATTAGGTGCTGCATCTCTATGGAAGGTAGGTTTGCATTCCAGCATCAGAAAGAAAGTGATTTCACATATGGAATGCACAGCAGTGCTGCTGTAAAATCTGTGAAGACACAAAAGAGTGGTCATAACCTTTTGACATGGGAAGCACAGCTGCCAAACATTGAAATTTCAAGGACTTGGTGATTTCTCAGAGACATTTAAGGCCTGATCTAGACTGAATGGTTGAGAAAATGAGTAATTTGCCATCTGTGGCTTGCTGGACAGAATCAGCAGAAGGAGCATAATATAAAATACAAATACTTTACAAAGAAACTGGCTGAAATTAGCCAGTAAGCTATCCATTATGATGGCTTCATATAGCTGTCCTGGTTTGAAGAATAGGTGTCTACTNTTTCAAGAACTTGGTGATTTCTCAGAGACATTTAAGGCCTGATCTAGACTGAATGGTTGAGAAAATGAGTAATTTGCCATCTGTGGCTTGCTGGACAGAATCAGCAGAAGGAGCATAATATAAAATACAAATACTTTACAAAGAAACTGGCTGAAATTAGCCAGTAAGCTATCCATTATGATGGCTTCATATAGCTGTCCTGGTTTGAAGAATAGGTGTCTACTGAGAAAGGCAGGAGTCCCCCTCCCACCCCGGAATGGAAAAATGTAACCCCCTTCCCTCTGAATTATTATAATTTTGAAATTGAGGGGCTTTCAGGCAAAGATATGAGAAATAGGAATAACAGGTCTTTACTAATATATATATATATATATGTACAACAAGGCAAAACAAAACAACAATAACTAAGGCAGTAACAA
>VYZQ01036420.1:1704-16546 GCA_013400655.1 Mystacornis crossleyi
AAAAAAAAGAAACTGCAAAACCATAAAATACTTAATACTAATATATTTGGAGCAGAGCCAAAAATGAAAAACATGCAAATAGTGGATGTACTTTTAACTTACCCCAATTATTTAATAGTCCTTTTACAGAATGCACAAAGCTTGCCTGAATTGTCAACACTGTTTTTAAAAATAAAATCTTTTGAAAAACCTTTGAAAAACCCCACCTTTGTTTTTAAAAAAATTAAAGGGGGCAAAGATATTATGTAAACGGTATATGATCGTAGGAACTCTAGGGCAGGGCATCAGGTTTCAGTGCATTTTATTGAAATAGTCTTTAGCTCTTTCCACACCATTATTTAAGGCAGATGCAAGGAATGCTGTGATTCAACATGTAGACAGCTCAGGGGTCTGAGGATATATGTAGTAATGTATATGAATGGAGGAAACAGATACCCCATAACATCAGCTAGCATGACATTAAGCAATGTTGCGGCTACCACATGATTATCTCTTGGGTTTCAACAACTTGACCTCATGATGGGGTGTTTATAGATACATCGAGAAATTTTAAAACACAATGTATCAATATTTTCATGCTTTTTTTTCATTGTGCAGCAAAGTTCAGAACCAGGAAGAATGAAAAACAAGGAAAGAAAATAGAGACCAGAGTTTGTGTTGTCTGGGGGTTTTTTAATAAATAATTTAATTATATAGCTTGTGATGTATTCTGAACAATGACATAAACCCCTTTCTGATAAGAGTGGCACTGTTCAGCAGCAAAAGTGGGTGTTCTTATCCCCACAGAAGGGACTTTAACACAGAGGTAGCCTAAACCCAAATCCATTGTGGCCATTAATCCTGCAGGGTAAAGCTATAGACTGAGTCATCTAATGGATAAGTTCCGTCTCTAAATTTCAGAAAATTAAATCCCATACATTCCCTTTAAGCGTTCCAGGGTCAGATCCACACCCACTAACTCTCAGGCTTAGTGGGAATTTTCTGACAAAACTAATTGCAGGAAATGTCAGTTGATGTGCTTTGGCTATTTTGTGGGCATGGTCTGTTCAAAGGTGATATTTCAGGTAAAAAAAAGGGAACTAGAACATCTAGACTAAGAAACAGGTCAGCAGTCAGGATGCTTTGCAAAATAATAGAAGAGATCCATGCCTTTGTCTCTGCAAGGTCTCATTCAGGGCTCACTGGTGATTCCAGATTACCGAGTCACTTCTTACTTCTCCACCTGTCTGTTCATCAACATCCCCCTTTGCTGTGAAAATTTCCAGTGGTCTTGAGTTCATGCTACTGACAGCTTAACTTCTCACATGAAGTAAAAGCCATTTCCACCTCATCTCTGCTAACAGTGTAAAATCAAAACAATTACCATTCTTTAGTTCAACCCTGGCCAGAGGAGAATCACTGTAAAAAGAGATTCACCACTCTGCATCCCACTGCCATTGACCTTGAGGACTTAGCAGGAAAACACCTTGCTTAGGTAGGGCTGCTGTGCCTGAGAGCCCTCCCACAGCCTCGCTGCAGATTGCAACTCCTCATAGGTACAACCTGAAATTCCTCAGTTTTCCGGCAGCACTCACTGAGACAGGGAATACACAGCATTAAGAAGAAAATAAATAATGAAATTAAGCTTAACAGGGCTGCTGGCCCATTTTCAGTTCTCCCATTCTAAAACTTGCAAGTATCACCATTAGGCACATGTCCAAATCTGTTTCCCTGGTGAATTCAGGCTTATGCACCACTCAAGAGGAGTCTGTTAATGACTACAAAGATCCACAGCTGTTTACAGTTTAGACTCAGTGGTGGACTAGGCAATAAGCTTGATCCAACAATGGAGTTGTTGGACTCACAGCAAGCAGAGACATTGTGTCAACTGTTTGCTTGCTCGTAGCGTGAGTGAGGACTAGGACAGCTTAGCAGGGCTCCAAGGAACAGGGAAGGGAGTAGGTATGGATTGGAGAGAAGCTGTGAAGGGCCCTGAAAATGAAAGAAGTGTGTAAAGGAACGAAGCCTAAATAGCTTGCAGAAGCATACATGAAGTAACAAATAAATAGGGCAGGGAAGTTCCCTACCACAAATCCTAGAAGAGACACAACCTATTCAGAAAAATATTTCAAAATCAGATTTATATTCCCTTGTAGAAGTTTACTGTGACATTATTTGCTGTAAATTTTTTTTTTTTCTGCTTGTTGCTTGCCATGGGGGTGTTTCTTGTAGAAACTTTGGGGGGTTTCATGAATGAATAAATGAGAGAAACAGCTTTTCACAGTAGGGTCTGGTCTTCAGGAAGATGATAGTAAGAGGCAGACAGATTACCAAAAACTTGCAAAAGACTGGGGGAGAGTGTAAGAGAGGCTTATATTAAGCTGCACATTTTTAGACATGGAAATGAATGTAATATTAAAAAAAATGTAAGAAAGTGTTTGAGGTAAAAAGAAAAAGGGGGAAACAGATAGGAAAAGCAAAAATTCTTTTATCAGAGGATAAAATCTTTCAACAACATATCAAAGTAATAAGCATCTCTTCAAGCCATGCTCTGACTACAAGTCCAACCTGCTGCTGATTAGGAATGGATGTAATAATCTACTTTAAAACAAAATATAAAGCATTCTTCAAGGAAGAATTCCTAGACACCAAGACCAGCAGATCCAAAAGAAGGCTTCAAATATTAAAAATTGACAGAATTAGAAAATTTTCCAAAGAGGCACCCATGTCAGTGTTGGATTTTAAAGCATGACCTGACAATATGCACTGGTGGTCGAAGTTCATTTCACTTAGAAGTAGTGCTTTTCTCCTTAAAGCAGCTCTTTCTGTCCTTTCAGTTAAGATGGTTCCCAGAACTTCCCCAACTGGCGCCAAGGGGTTGTTGTTGCAAGATTATAGAAAGCCTTAAGGACATGTGTGTGTGTGTGGGCAGGTGATCAAGTTATTTATTGATTGACCAGATAGTATTAAGTACAAAAATTCAAAGGGGAAGGATAAAAATGTTTCTGGTAAGGTGAAACCCTCCAAATTTACCGAATAGATTATCCACAACAGGAAATACTCACTTGATGGCTTGATTGCAAAGTCAGGCAGGTCCTCGGCCTCACTGACTTCACTGGAGTGCTGACAATTTACCAACGGAAGATCTGTGCCCCCAAGATAGTTTCTTAATGCAATGGCAAACTCTTAAATTTATGAAAAGCAGGATATAGGAAATACAAACATGAAATATCTTTTATTCAGTCACTTTTCTCACATACAGGATTTTCTAATATACACAGCTCCAAAAAGCAGGAAGAGAAAGCAGTAGAAATGTGTAAACTCATAAAATTCTGTTTCAAACTGAACCCTCATTTTTGACTCATATTTGAAGTGCACCTATGGTATAAAAAGGGGAGCAGAATAGCTACTGAAAATCAACTTCTTTTAAGGGCACAGCTGAGCTGTAACTTTCCTTGGCTTTCTGCCTGCCTGACACCTTAAGCACTCAAGACTTGCAGGACAATTTTAGACTCAGAGCCCTGCCCACCCTTAGCTTTGAAAATATCCTTTTCATGCAAGGAGGTTAAAACTGGATGCCCAGTCTCCAGAATGTGCCTGTGAACTGCCCTCCAAATATGTACCACTCTACTGTGTGCCACTGATGCTAAAAGAGCTGTCACCAGAGAAGATAAAGGGATTTCTGTGATCACACAGCTTTTCCAAATTCAAGCTCACATCAGAGAGTGAAGGAATGACTTTTCGTGGCACCTGCTTACATATTTTCTGGAGTGACTGCAATCTAAGTATTGGCAGCTGATAAGAACAAGAATACTGTACTGTTCCATATAACACTGTTCACCAGGACTGTACGTTGTTATTTAGCAACAGGAGGTCAGAAAACAGAAGGCAAAAATCTGTACCATAAATGTATCATATTGGTAATTCCAGGCCTCACGGACCAAAATATCGCATGACTAAACAGTTTCTCTGTTCATACACCCTCATTTTGCATTCAATTTCTTCAACGGTTCAGAAAAGTCTTTCAGTATCAAGTAAGTCAGATCAAAGTAAACATATAATATGCATGAACAGGTCCACTTTGTATAATATTAACAATGTAATTTCTGTCAGAAAAATGAAATTAAGAAAGTGAAAAAAATTAAAAAGTGATTAAAAGCAACAAGGCAGAAAGCAAAGCAAAGGATGTCTGTACTTGGGGGGGAGGAGAGGGTTACTGTAACACACAAGGATTTTTGTCATCCCACTCAGCCCTCTCTGTAGCCTACTGCTACAATAAGATCTTGGATTGCAGATACTATTCTCTATTGATACCTAAGGGACGAAGCCTTTATGTGATACCCATTGCAAAATATTTTTATTTCTCATCGATTTAAGATGTCCATTTATACTCCCTTAAGAAATAGAAACTGCTTTTTTTGTAGGCTCTTATCTCAGGTTTGGTTAGAGACTGAATCATAGCACTTACACCCTTTCCTCCTACTTATTTTCACCTGTACTTATAATAGTAGAAGAAGCTACTGCAGCGAGTGCATGCCACTGTGTCAGGTTGTGGGATATATGACCTAAAAAAAACTTGCTAAAAAAGTAGATGTGCCATGATTCATCACATAGATAGTGAAAGACTGTTGAGGGTTTTTTTATTTTATTAAAAAAAATATAGGTGCTTCCCCATGGATAAGAGTTTATTATACAATGCATAGGAGTTTACTGCAATCTGCAGGTTAAATACTCTATTACTGAGTAAAAAGCTGGAAAGGAAGGCAAGCATTTAGCTCCTGGTTTTAATTGCAACTTCATGCAATGCCATGTGAAAATCCGAGATCTAGGCAAGATGAACGAAAATACAGATCCCTCACATGGGTCTGAGAGGAATGTTTTCTCTCTAATATGACAAGCTGTAGGCACACCACTCAGGACGCTTTCCTGCCAAGATCTGCTGGAAAGGGTCAAGCTTTCACACAGCCATCCAAAGCAACACTGGCACCCTCAAGTTATTGCAGAAGCAAAGAATTCTTAGGATCTAAGAGTATTCTTCTGATGCTCAGTAGACCTCAGATGTCCTCTGAGCTGTGACAGGTTGCCAAGTGGATGGGACACAGAGCTGGTTCCACAAATGCCGAAGTTTTCAGAGAGTCTGTAGACTATATCAGGAGAGGCAGTTCAAAAGGTTTATAGACAAATTGTAATTTGTCCCTCTGTCCACATGGCAGGCCTAGAAAGCCAGATGTCACACAGACTGTCCCTCACAATTCTCCCCTTCATGCTTCCACTACATGGCATGGTAGTGTTTCCTTTGTTTTCTTTTTTAAATTATTATTTCCTTTTTATTTTCAGTCCTCAGTTTGTTCTACAAGCATGCAATGAATTGAAATACATTCAACATTCTGAAGGACAATTGTTGCTGAATTTTCCTCACTTTAAAAGTCATAAGCAGACTAAAAATTCTACATGTGGTTTACATAGCTCACTATGTCGGAATACTAACCCCAAAGTGTAAAATATGTTGCAAATAATTTCTGGATTTGTAGGTATACTGCTACAGAACTTTAGCTGTTACAAAAAGTGTCCTAGGAATTTTAACTTAATTCCTTGGGAGTACTACAGATGACACACTTTGTCTGTCTTGAGCCTGAAATGTATTGTTTGAGATTTGTTCCAAATACAGCAAGACAGCCTTGACTACTCTGTGGATAGAAATATGAAAATGATAGAAGTCCTTAAACAACACTTAATCAAGCAAGATCATATTAGAGGAGTCATTACAGGAAATACTGACTACAGGAAATGACATGCCCCACATTATCTCATCAAGGCTTAGATAGTCATCTTGCAGTTTTGCACTGCGGTGCTCTCTAGCTTGCTATCAAATGCACATCTTCAAGGCTCTGATCAAAAATTAAAGAGTCACTGGTGTTAAACTTTTCCTACCCACCATTTTTTTTAACGTGGCCTCAATTTATGAAAAGCTGACAAAACTTTGGGGTTGTTTTCAAAAAAGAGTTTCAGTATGAGCTGATTTCAGCTTGTGGGTAAGAAATGGGCACCAGAATCACTTAACACAAAGAGAATACATAACACAAGAGAAAGAAAAACACAAAATATCCATCACCAAAATTTCTCCTTTTAACCTTTAAGTGTAGTCAAAACCTAATGACTTGCTAATTATCAGGAGTTTAATGATGCCTCTAAGCAGAGGTTGTACTAAGAGCACAGTGTCCATGAACCTCTAGGATTTGGGGTTACCTCGTGACTTCAGCCTGCAGTGAATTCTCTTCTTCTCCAATTCTGCTTCTAAGAAAGCTTTCAACCCACCAACCCCCTCCCTATTGTTGCTACCAACAGCGAAGGAAACAATTTTGAACTCTGGCGTAGGCTGGTCTCCAGATGGCTGCCAGCTTTTTAAGCTCTGAGTTGACTAACCTTGCTCAAAGCAGGTCTATAGAACACAGTGCTTCAAATATCAGTGTCTGCTGGGATTGCATCTATGTATGTGGAGTCCCACCGTTCCCATCACTAGCATAGTTGAATGAGTGAATCAGGAGCAAGGATAAAATTGAGGAAAATGCATGAGACCTCTCCCTCTCTGATCTTCAATCAGCCCATTAAACAGCAGGGAGTAGCTGAGCATAGATTTTCCTTGAGCTTGCTGACCACTAAAAGCAAATTAATATAACCCAGGCTGAGCCTGAGGCTGGGAAAGACTAAGAGGTTGACTTCCACATGGAGATGAAAAGGACTGTCCTTAATTCAGCCCAGGTAAAAGAAGTGGCTCAGGAAGGAGCAAAGTTAGTTCTCATTAGAGACATTTTGTGAGAACAGAAATCATGGGCAATTACTATAACTCAATTACTTGACTGTGATTTATATAATGTTCTTATGGATTGACAACAATAAAATCATCAGCCAAACCATCCTGGAATGGAGTCACCCTCATTCTGAGAATAAAATTTATGGGGACAGTTTGATGCTGTTTCCCTGGAGTCTGTCAGTCTGACCTCAGCCACAAATAAAGCCTTTTCAAATTTAGTGTAGTGGGTTTATTCTTTACCTTTTGTGAGATAAGAATAGGGAGGAATGCAAAGCAGGCACCAACTTAAGAGAATATAAAGAAGTTTATTACTAGAACTAAAAGGAAAAAGGAATAACAAGGAATTAAAGCAAAAAACCCCCTTTTTCCTCCAGCACCTCCCCCTTTTATCCAACTCACACAAAGAATAACAGATTATGATCTTGGTCAGTATAAACCTTCAGAACACTTCTCTTCCCCTCATCCTCCTCCCTCCTTTCACTTATAACATAAAGACACAAACTTGGAATTATTTCAGTGAGTTTACCACTCTGAAATAGTCTTTCATCAGTTCATTTAGGGAGAGGAATCTCTTTTGTCCATGCTATGGAGCTTTTCCACAAGAACAGTCTTCTCATGGCATAATGTCATAGCACAACAGCCGCCCGGGATGGTTTCTGTTGGCATGTGTGAGTCCCTTGATTACAGGTTTCCTCACAACGGTTTTCAAGGGTTCACTTGTAGCTAATGGGGTACAACTTTAAGAATGAGCTGTTCAAGAGCAAAGGTTCTCTTCATCTGTCTCTAGGATCATCTTCCTCTCGAGGAACAGAGGTTTTCTGATAGTCCAGGCAAAGTGTTCAATTGCTTAATGCTCTCTGTCTCCACAGCAGCTATTCCAAAAGCCCACCTGAGTCCCTTTGGGTCTCTGAAATATCCGCCTTGGAGGAAGTCTATGCCCAAAATGCACGGGGCTTCTGGACCAGTCACAATGAGGTGTCCACTCATTTCCGGTCAGGCTCACCTCAGCTTCTACTAGGGTCAAAGCTTGTGATAAACAGATTCTATCCCCACATGTTGCGATGGGATTAGGGTACATTGCACACCAGTACCAACCAAGGCATCCAAAAAACCACGGTTTTCCCTGGCTTCTACCTGGCTAGAGGCAGGGCCCCTCTATGCCTGGCTATCCTTCTCATGGTAATCAGCTTTTCCATCATTTCCAGAAGTTTGACTACAGGCAACTTTGCCCATGGCTACAGTTGAAAGCTCTTCCCCCATACTTATCATGAAATTACAAGGGAGTCTCTAATATATCATAGTCCATCACCATAGCTTTACAAAAGAGTTTCAGCTTACTAGTATCTCCTCTATCTCTCCTCTCTGGGCTTCAGCTCTTTCTTCTTCAGTGACTTAGGTGTCACTAATCATGGTGTCTATTCATGTGTCTTTGCCTTTCCCTTTCCCTCTCACCTGGGAAAGGATTGGTGTTTGCAGGTTTCTTCTCTCTGATGAAGGAACTTACAGAACTGAAGGGGTTAATCTTCCCGTGCCCTTGCAGCTGGAGCTTATCTGTTTCTGCCAAGCTGTGGCCGGAGCTGTTGTAAAGTTTCGTCTTGAAGGTCAGAGCAGAGAGGAGGGGGGCATCTCAGCCCGCACAGAGCTGCGGGCCGTGGCCTGGCCCTGCAGGGCTGGGGGGGAGAAGGGCCATGGCCCCATTCCCTGCTGGCCAAGTGGGCCAGGCCTGGCCAGGCCCAGCCTGGCCCACAGGGCCGAGCTGGTCAGGCCCGAGTTACCTGGCTAGCGACTGGAAAAGCAAGAGAGAGATTCCCACCTTGTCTGTCTTTAAATTATGTCTTTACAGAGGCGCAACCATCTTCTGAGTGGCTTAATAGAGCTGTCAATATTCAAATCAGTCGATTGATTGGTTCTATCAAGTTCTGAAGGAAGTTACAACAGCTCTTTGCAACAAACATCACTGCCTTGGGTACTGGAATATTTTTTTTTTTCTTAACTAAAACTCCAAGCCATGCTAACCCATGACAATGTAAGGAAATAGTTCTGGGATATGTAATATGTGATGTAAAGAGAAAAAGCACCATCTTCTCTGCTAGCCACAGGAAAGCCTATTTTCTTTGGTTCCTGGCCCATATGAGAGTTAGCGCATGAAATATAAATTGCTGCTCAACATTTAAGCTTGGCAGAGCCAATTAATACTGTCTTCTAAACATGGGCTTGGAGGTTATTTCAATTAAATCCTTTGAACAAAAGCAGTCACTGCATACAGGATTTCTTGGTACTTCTGAAAGACTGTCCTTAGTGGGTAGTTTAAGTTCTGCAATGCATTCATCTCTCCCTTTGATTACAGCAACCTCCTTTCTCCCTTTACTTGTCTTATATCTGTGTCACCCTCCTTTAGGCCATCTGAGCACTGCTGCCAAAGAGATGGCCTGCACACTCTCTCATTACAGCTCACTGTTCTGATCAGCTCCCTTGGTCAGTTCCCAATGATCCATCTTACTTCATATTTTTATTCTGTTCTTCCAGGCTTATGTCTTCCATCCTTAGCCAAAATAACATATTCTGTTTCTACTCTGAGAGCCTACAGAGTTTTTGAAGGATAACTGATTAATGTTCCAGCAAGGAGAGGGAAATTTTGTACACCAAAAGTAGAATAAAACAGAAGTCACTCAGGAGGCCATGGGACTGAAACTATTTTCTCCATAGTCCTGTAAGGCTCCTAAAGTCATGATGCTTCAACCAGCTCCTCAAGACAACCTGGAAAACAAGGACCTAATACTCTGCCAACACTAGAAAATCTTGAACTCAGAGTAAAGCATGCCTTATTTTTAGCTTCCTTTAAAAGCTCATCACTTCTGCAAAGTCCATAGAAATCATCCTCATTCTGATCTCCCTTACATTTACTATTTAGTTAGATTTCTAGTAAGGAAAATAAATGATGTCAGGATGCACCTCTGACTTTCAGCTCCTTGTTGTCCTGCTGACTTCCACTATATCTTTGGACACATTGCCTATCAGCCTGTGCTCCATGCCTCCAGTTTTGCTATAGGGATAACTGTGCTTCCCACTTCTCAGGAACTGTGTGAGGAGGAATACATTCCTGATGATGTGGTATTAAGGCCTGAAAAGGCAGAAGGGAGCTACCAAAACCTGGCCATGCAAATCCAATACCCATAGATAGAATACTTCACATTAATCATTGATAATGTGTGAGGTATCACTGTGTAGTGAAGGTAGTATCTTTGAGACACATCAGCTCTGTCCCATGCAACATGATGAATTTCTCTGCAGTGCTTAGCTGGATGTTGGAAAATCTGATTCCCTGTTCAGAGCCCTCAAATCAAGCCTATATAGACAGTCTGGGGAAAATTATCTTATTTACAACCCAGAATATATGAAATTATAATCTGTAGTGCATCTGGCATGCATGGGACACTAAGTTCTGAACTTCATCAGTATGTGTTACCAAGCATCTCCTAGATTTCTTGAAGGCACCTTCGGACAATCCACTAGACAATTTTGAGTCTGAAGGTGGAATGAACAGACTTTGGCTATTCAGGCTGAGCTACACGGGGGTTTGTAGGTCTCAGATTTTAGTATTCATTTTTGATTGCTTGTCTTTTGACCTGCTTTTCATTGTAAGAGTATCTTCATTTCTTTGAAAATACAGATGGTAGTGCTAGGAAGCTGTTTTTCCAGCACTGCCTTGATCTTCCTTTGCAAGAGGATGAACTCATCATCAGATTAGGAACTGCTGTACAACCTTTTTGATGGTACTTCTGGAAACCCATTTTGCAGAGTTGTAAATGAACATAGAAGTTTCAAGACAAAACAAAATCTTCCTCTTTGTCTTGATTTTTCTTTTTTTTACCTCACCAGTCTATTTCTCTCTTAAACCCCATGAGAACAAGTGTGACCACTGAAGATGTGCACTTGGTGAGATATAGATATTGTGCCTTAAACAAAGATAATACTAATGAATTCACATTCAACCTTTTCAGCCCAGTGATAGAAAAAGATTTTCAGTCACTTTAGCCTGAGCTACATTTGCACTCAGGGTCACCTAAAGAAAAGGACAACACATTCATCTTTATCCTCCTTGAGTTGTGGAACCACTTAGATAATCTATAGTGAGTTGCAAAGTGAAATTAAATACCTTAAAATGCCATCTATCTGATCCCCAATTAAAACATAATCTTTTTAAAGCTGTCAATAGCTGCTGACCAGAATCAATAGGGAGAAGATTATGGCTGGCACTTCTCCAGTGATCTTTAGGCAGACAGAAAATACAATGCTGCTGTCAAGAAAAGAGGAAAACAGAACCTCAAGCAGAAATATATCCCAGACAAGTGGAATTTGAGATCCTATGCAATGATCCTGCTGGGAAGTTTTGGGGTTTCCTGGGGGAAGGAGAAAGTTTGTTTTTTGGGGTTTTTTAACTAAGAAGAGAAAGAATATGATACATGACAAGGTTTTAAAGAAGTAACATCGGAGTCTTAAAATTATGAATCTTTAGAAAAGTATTTGTAAAAGAAGTTTTATTTTGATCCTCTATATATGTACACTAAAGTTCCTGAGTCAGATTCAGCCAGTGTCTTAAGAATTTGAGGCATACAGCTTTTTATTTGCATTTAAGGAATATAAGCTTACATTTATCTAAGTAGACCCTGGATATTCCTCATCACTGCTACAGGAGTTAAAGTTTTAACTATCTAAATCTAGTGTTTGACATCAGTGACGCGAATGATCTCTACTATAGAAAGTAAGCTTAGGGTAAGAGGCCTAAACTTCTTTTCCTCCTGACCTACATTAGGATTGCTTTTATTTCTAGGCCAGAATGAAAAGTTCAGCAGAAAAAAACTGTTTCCTGGTGTGCACAGGGCTTAGTAGCCTTTCTACCCACAAGCTGTTGCTTTCCTCCAGCCTTCCACAGTACAGATTGTGGCACAAATGCTCCAACCTGCCTGTGAAGTTATAACAGTCAGAGTCATACACTTATTGTACTGACAAAAAAACCACCAGAGCATTACCTCTTTCAGCACAGTCCATAACTGGTGTTAAGCCATCCAACAGTCCTTACAACTACATGTTGAAGAGTGGCTCATACATGTGAATTTTCCTTCTCCTGCCGCAAAAGCCATGAATAAGCTCTAGATCAAGAAAGAAAGGCTACTGCAATAGTTCAAACTCACCTACACCTTTGGGGTGGTGATCCCAAGCACTTGCCCTGACACAGTGTCTGTGAAACACTAATTCTTTTCATCTCTATGCATCATTTCCCATCTGAAGAAAAGTGAGTGACGAATCTTCCATGCCTCTGCTGACCTGGGGAGAAGTACAAGGATCATTCATAATATGGACTTGATAAGCACCTAAAATCAACAAGAAGCAAAGCTGGGGTCTGAAACTGTTTAAGTGAGAAAACATATAATGGATTGTAGCACAGACATAACATGCTGAAATAGCATTTTAGGTACTGTTTGCGTTTAAGTGGGTTGAGGAACGACATATCTGACTTTTCTCACTGTTATCCACCATTTAAATATGAGCTTTAAAATGGCTAGTTTCATTATAGACCTTTGTATATTTTAAAAATAATTTGGGTAAGAAAATCTCTTTGCAAGTAAAACAGCCCATTCTATAGTTACTTTCTCAAAAAACCTAGAGCTGTTGTATTTTCCTGATCACAGGAAAGCTAATGCAGAAGAAGTCACAGCATATAAAAATACAACTGCAAACATGCCAGCAGAAAAATTCTGGAATTGGTTTGGCCCTGCTCTTTTTACAGGGGTGATTAGAACCCCTGCAGATTTGCACATTCTTCTGCAGATTTCTTCAGTACTGGCCACTTCTATAACCTACTGAATGGGATTATGACAGCACAGTTTTGTTCAGAGCACAACTTTTCTGTCTCGTTACAATAGCAGAGACAAGGCTGCCTCAAAATGACTGCACTGCATTGACATTTTGAAGCACCTCTACTAGTTCATTAGCAGTACATAAAATGCTGTTGAAATCACACAAAACTGCATCTGGACAATGTCAGTTTTAAAACTAACTCGTTCTACTCATAAATCACAAGCAAATAATCTAGTTATTGCAAAGTTAGTGTTGTCAGCACTCAACCAGCAGAATATCTAGCACCATGATCACTACCACACTTCACCTAAAACCTACAAAAGAAGGAAAAAAAGCTGCTAAATACTTTTAAATACTGTGTTTAATAATTTCAGGCTTGTCTGTGTTTTTTACTTTGCATTCAAAAGTAAGACTCCATCCTCTGAGAATGAAGTCCCTTATTTGGAGGCAACAGCTTCCAAAATCTTTTGTCCTTATAAGACTGTTACATAATGAGAAATCATCACTGAAATCAAAATGGAGCTAAACCAAAGCAACTAGAAAGAGACTTCACATGCAGAATGTTTCTTAAAAGAAGAAAAATAAATCTTTCTCATTTTTACTGATCAAGGAAAACAATGAAAACAAGCACTACAATAACATTCCAAAAGGATTCAAAAGTTGTCTCATGACTTACAGAAAAGTGACATCAACACCAGTAGGGCACAAAAGATCCAAAACCGGCCTAGTACCTTGGTAAGTAGAGTGGTCTAGTGAAGAGAAAAATCATGGCCAGGAAAAGCAAGGAAGTTGCTTCCAGATTATTTTCAGAGCCTAATTTAGCCAGCCAGGTTTGAAAGCATTGGCGTGTGCCTAACAGAAACTCTTGTCCTGTATTTGAACATGGGGTATCTCACTGTGTGTTTCAAACGGTACTTTAAGGGTTCCTCAATGCATTATTAATTGCAACAAACAACAACAAAGAAATCAAAGAAATGAAAGTAAAAAATAAGCCAGCTGTAAACACCTGCAACCTCTTGTTTTCCTTAATCATTTAATTCCATACACCTATATTGAAATTTCGCACTATGTCTTAGCAGGGCACTGTCACAGCAAAACACTAGAATGCTGATATTGTGCTAGGTCATGAGTTAAGTAAGTTCATTCCACCCCTGCTATTTTGTGTTTTAAAGCAGTCTTTAGTCTAGGCAGACTCTCTCTGTTATTATTACTTCTTGAATGATAAGAGCTGGGATTGACCTTCAAAAGAGATTTAAATGGCCTTATCCGAAAAACAGTCTGTGAACATCTATAAACTAATGTGCTGCCTTTACACTTCCTTTCTCAGAGAGGAGGTGTAAAGGCAGCACATCAAAGTCAGCAAGCAACTTACAATAATGGATTTCAAAGTCAAAAATCTAATGCAAATCTAAGTATTTGCTTATAGACTCTTTGAAGTCTTGACAGATTAAGTTTAGAAGTATTTTCTTAGATGGTATCTACATAATCTAATAGAGATGATTTCAGGAACGGAGTAGATGTTTCCAGTAGATGTTTCGATTATAGAACTCCATTTTTTAACATTAATAAAGAATACATTTTTGTTTAATTTCATTTAAGTTTATGGCGCAATACTGAGGGGTTATAAACGATATTCTGCATCTGTGGAAAGGTTTTTATCTTGGGGGCAGAAACTGACAGATACACAGGATAAAGGAGTTCCATCTCTGCTAGGCTTATATAATATAATTGACTTTGTTAAAGGACATTTAGATGTTGTTTGATTTACATCCTATGTCAGCTTAATGCATCAACCAAGTAAGGTTCCACTTGTTTAAATATTTCATTTTAAAAGGTGCAGTAAGCTCATAACTTCACCAACGTCCACTCTTACCTGACTAAAATGGATTCTCCACTTTAATCTACTGCAGTAGAAGTAAATGAAGACTTCACCCTTTCCCTTGACAAAGGAACTGAGGCTGTCATTAGTTATTACCATAAAAGTTGAAGCAGGTGCTAGAAAAAGTAATTATATAGTATTTTTCCTTTTTAAAAACAAAATGTGTAAAATAAGACTTGAAATATAAAAATAAATTTTTAAAAAAGTAATGCTTGTATTGCTTATTGAAACCATTCTTTTTTGTTTCTTCTGATATGAGAATTTTTCTTTTAAGTAAAAAAATAAAAAAAAAGAAGAAAGTGTTTGGGTTTTTT
>VYZQ01036421.1:0-20102 GCA_013400655.1 Mystacornis crossleyi
CTTTTCAGCAGATTTTGGAAAGAGGCTGCAAAAAGTTTGTATCAAGTGAGGACACAAAACAAGGCAAGCAAAGGCTCAGTGTGATGGGAATAATACTGCCCTATTTGCAGAAGATCCCAGGTCCCTGTGCACCCCGAGTGCCCTCTGTTCCATCCCTGAGCCATCGCTGAACCCACATGAGGCTGTCAGGACACCATAGCTGTGTGTGAGGAAGTGCCAGGCAAGCTTCAGAGCCTTTCATGTATTTCTCTTTTCTACTGTCATCCCACCGTGCTGTCACTATCTCCAGGTAATTTAGAAAGCCTCTCGGCATCCTCCATGAATGCTCAGTACTGTCCTTTCAGCACGTGAAAGGGTAGGGCTTCTCCACTGTGCGAAGGGTGGCATGGTGCTACAAAAGTATCTTGAGGATGAGGCCTACAAAATGTCCACCAAGGACTTCACCAACAGGCCCACAATTGCTTTTCTTTAGAGTCTGTCTGCCAGGGCAAGGACTCTACTGTTCTACTCTAAGTGTGCTTTCTGCTAAATTCAAGATCTTGTACACATCCCAAACATTAATTAGTACCTTTATTTACAACCACAGAGCATGACGCACCTGACCTCTTTCCAGCTCTTCATAACCCCAACACAGTGGCTGGGGCACACTGCTGGAGGAGGGGGGAAGGCTGTCCTTTCCACCAGCCAGCCCTGCTGCTGCATGCTCACGCCAGGGGCAGCAGCACTGCTGCTTGCCTGGCTGCCCTTCTGGAGAACGCAGAACCATCTCTGCACTGCTGGCGCTCCAGCAGACCCAGGGGCCACAGACTAAACCTTCAGGAATACTCCTGCCTTGAGGAGGTCTGGTGAGAGGTGAGGAGGAGCCTGGCAGTGCGTGCTGCCTGTCTGTGGGTTTTCACCTTCTGAGTCAATGGAAACCTGCCCACCAGCTAGTTTTGGAGCCCATGGACCCATCTAGATTCACTTGTGGTGGCTTACTGAGGATATAATGTCTGGACAAGTGTCTTAAACCATAATCCCCATTAAAGCCAGCTTGGAAAAGTTCCTGATGACTCTTAGCAGGCATCGAATCATATTTACAGTCATCTCCTTTTCCAGACATCCTGACCATGCTGACAGCCTGCTGAACAGAACACAGATTGGGAATCTTCATAATCTGTTTGAGTGGCCTGCAAAACCAAGTACCAGGGAAAAAACCCTAGGTAACCAGTGGAGCTAGGAGTGTGTTAACAGTCCAGGCTTCCTTCCCTGCATTTTGTCTACGGGCAGAGCGGGGAGTGGGTACAACTCCAGCAGCATGCAAATCAGTCCTTGCAGTTGGTCCATTTGCAGAAGGTCAGCTCAGCCCAGAGGAGGGAAAGGTGATTTTTAGAAGTCAGGTTTTGATAGAAGTAAACACAACAAAGGCAGGGGGCAGGGGGAAAGAAAAGGGTGGATACAATGGGTCTTATCTTCATTACAGTACGAAGAAGAGGCACAATGAGTGAGACAGTTCGTAAGTCAATATGATACCTACATGGCTGTTCAGATTTTATTTTGAAGAAGCTTAACTGTTTGTACCCTGGACTTGAGACTTTGTGCTGGTGGGAACAGCAAGCATCCCAATTTTACATATTCTGCAGGAACAAAAAAAGGAGATGAATCACATATTTTAGGGGAACATAATGGTACCTAAGTAGACATTCAGTAAACTTTCTTAAGGCAGTTATGTTTCTCACTTACCTCTTTCAGCTGGAGACCAGTAGTATTCTAGTAGAAGGTTGTGTCTGAAATTTGATTTTTTAGTTTGGTTATAAAACTGTCAGAGAAATTCAAGACTGACCCAAAGTGAAATTTCATTTTACTTTTCTTCCAGAAATTATATTCCAAGAAATGTCTCTTCTCTGTCTTGCTAAAAGCAATTTCTGACCCAAGATATATGCGTCACCCCATTTGGGGAATTTGTAATGAGACCACACAAATGAATGTCTAGAAATTATTTACAAAAGAGCATGGACTTGGACTTCTCATATTCACAGTGAATACTCTATTCAGTGTTATTATTCACTGTTCTTCATCAGGCTGTCTCAGTCTCCTCTGTCAAACTCAGTTTCTCTTGCATGCAGTTCTTACATGCATGTTTTTTTGCTACACATTCAAAGCCTCAGGTGCTAAGGTACAGCCTGTTTCATGATCACAACATGGGGCTGGTTAAAAATCAACAGTCTCCACACGCTATGTACTTTTGGTTATCCATTTGATCCGATGATTATTAAAAGGTTTTAGGAGGGCAGTATAATGAAAGACTGATGTTATTGCAGCCACTTGCAGATGAACAGGTCAGTTTGCAAAGTTGAGCAACATGTGAAATGCAGGAACCCAAATTTTCAGTAAGTGAGCTCAGTCAGCAGAGCAAAAAGTCTGCCAGCAGCTACCTATGGTCAACCTAGAGAGCACTATCTTTCCTTGGAAGTGCAGAAAAAACGTATTTTTTATTTAGCTCTTCATGTCAGGGAGCATGAGGAGTGTCACTGATTTCTCCATGTTTTCACACACCAGATTAGGACTTTAAACCCCAGTCTTAATACAGTGTTGCGGTGGGGTCTACGCAACCTTCCCTGAAGGCAGCCTTGGCCCGTGGAAGAATCAAGGAAATGATATTTTCATGGATGTTTTCAGATGTTCATTCCTCCAGCCGCACATGGCTGGAGCTCAGCACAGACTGACCACACAGGCTTAGGAATCATGGGAACACCCCAGCCTCCGGGGCAGAGGGACACCAATGGCCAACAGGGAACAGGAACAGGACAGCATCAGGGAGTCTGGAAACACCGAAGACCACGCTCTGGCCCCCAAGGCCCATCCCCCCAGGGCGGGGGAGCCCCAACAATACAATACATGTCTATATCAGGCAGGGTCACAAGCCCCACTGGCTCCCATTGCTCAGAGTGAGAGAGCTTAAATGTGCGCTCACTTATCTGCCAGATCAAAGCATTTCTTTATAAACTGTTTGAGGTGAGAGGTGTGTTGTACTCTGTATTTCATAGAGAGCTGATCTCTTTTGGAACACTAGCAGTGTTGTCTGGTTTTGATGAGGATAATGCTGTCACCTCTTTCTATCAAGAGAGCTGCTGTAACTTGCAGTTTGGTTTTCACTCTAAATGGTTATCTTTACAATCTCTGAATGCTAATATGCACTTCAAAAATGCACAGGTTCTGAAAGTGTCCAAAATGTCCCTCTCAGCCAAGTAGTCTACTGGCATGGTCTTGAGAAACTAGGTGCAAAGAAGATGGAATTCATTCCCTTGTTAGAGTGGGTTGTGTGGGTACTGCTGGGAGTTGCTGCCAGCTTCCACCACAAACTGGTGCTACCAGCTTCACTTTTCTGGTATCAGCATCTCAGCTCATGTTTTCTGGTCTCTTTAGTGCCAGAGCAAGGGCTGGATCATTAAATATTTTGCACTCTGGCCTTGCTACAAGGTCTGTTTGGCTCACTGTATGCCACCAGAGCTTGACACCATCCAGCTCACCTGATACACTGAGGGAGGGTGTCTTATCTCAGCCACTTTGGGCTCCTTCTTTAGCTGACAGCTGAAGAGAAACACGTTTCTTCAGTGCATCTCAGGTCTTAGTTCAATACCTGTCACAATCTGCCTAATGTTTCCTGCTCACTTTAGAGATAGATGACTATGTTGGGGCAATAATTTGTGGCCTAAGTCTGGACCATCACTTTATTTTAGCAGTTGACTAAGGTATTTTGAATTATGCCTAGTTCCAGCACAAAAAGATCCCTGCCGGTCAGCCAGACAATGCACACTAACATTAATTCATTTCCTCACGACTGGCTTTGATTAAAACTATGAGATCCTTCTTTCCCGTCGCATCTTAGCCAGCAGCACCAAGCAATGCCTTCAGTCAGTGTACAGCCTTTATCACACTTGTATGGAAGTCAGGCTGGTTAATCTCAGACACTCACAGAGCAACACACATCCCATTTGATAAAGTTCACTACTATACAAAATCCCCCAAATATATTTGCATTTCCCCAAATATATTTCATTGAGAACGCCCAAATACATGGAACTAGTGCTCTACTACAAGCACACTTTTGTGAACCAGTGTAAATACAGTAAAGTGGTAGCTCTAATTTCGTTCTGTAGTGACAATGCTTGTACAAGTCTAACACGGAGTGGTTTAATAATTGTCTGATTATCCAGACTGGGTATAATTTATTAGCTTTATTTTCCTTTCTTCTTTCCTCTTAGCAGTGTAATTGTTGTTTTTGCAGTTTTATATTCTGAAGCAAACGGTGGTAAAGGCTAACTAAAATAGTTACGAGTTCTAAAGAAAGCATCTCACAACTATCTTAGTATCTAGTATCACTGGAAATTCACAGCATATTTCAGCAGGAGTCTGTCAGTCCCGAAGAGGCCATGGTATTGCCATGACCGTGCTGACCTTAAGCTTGTTTGGCTGTGTTTTGGGGCAACTGTTGATGCTCCCTAAATATCATGGCAAGCCAAAAATCTTGTAGAAGATGTACAAGCTGAAAAATTTCTGCATATATTTGAGGGAAGCCATGTTTTATGTGGAAACAATACCTGTTTCCCAGATTGCATCTTCAGGATTTCTGGTTATCTTACACAGCGTTGCAGGAGGAGCATCGAACTCCGTTGATGTGGTGACTTTGCCATGTGTTGTTTAGGTGTTGAATTATGCTAAAAGCAGTCTGGCTAACTAACCCCAAATTAACATCCTGATAGTGAGACGAAGATTTGGAAGATAATCTGCTACGATGACTTGAAGATATATGACTGAGAGTCATACCACTTTACACTATAGAAGTCCAGTCCACTTTCGTACATTAGCTTCTTCTAACATACTCCTTCTTGAAGTATGTTCATGGAGTTTCTTCCCTTGGGTAAGGGGACACCCGCCAAGGATACTTCTCAAGGCTAGGAGAAAGACCTGCCCACAAGTGTTGACACAGGTTAGTTACATCAATCTCTATTTAATGATTATTTCTTTTTTCCAGCTTTAATGTAATTGCTTTAATGTAACTGCTTTGATATAGTGCACTATCCTATCCTATCCTTCCAGTAGTTTTTGTTTTAACACTGTGTAGTAAATAATTCTGATCAAGATCTTTTGTCTAATCATAAATAATTCATATTATATAAATATATCGGATTTGTCATCTTTAAATCATGCTGGACAAAGTTACTTAAACTGTGACAAAGTCTAGGGGCAAGACTGGATTTAGCTGCACCCAGGCTCCTCTCTGAGCAGAAGTTTAGAATGCAAGGGTATCCTTGTAGCTCAGCAGTAGGGGTTCTCTAATAAACTTTGTCTGAAGCTCCCTGTGACACCTTGGCAATATTATGCAAACTTTCAGCAATGTGAGAGCCTGTAAAAGCACTTGGAGGAGAAAGTGAAGGGCCTTTGAAAAGGGATCTTACAACTGCCCTGGGAGGTAGTGATTTTTCTTCAATCCCATTACTGCACAGGAAATAAAAAACCGCTGGAGCAAGGAGAATGTCAGGGCACGGAGCCTGGTGCATGTTTTTCTGGTGTAGACTGAGTGACAATATTTGCAGGGTAGGCAACAAGACACACTGCTGTCTCAGTCAAGCCAGCTTCCGTCTCATATTGAGTTGTTTCCAAAAGCAACTCTTCTTTGACCCTGTATGTATAAGCCCATTAATCAGTCTAAGAGAAAAATACCAGCGTACACCCTGTCACCTATTCTCAGTTTCTAACTGCTACCCCAAATATCTGCCTTTATAAATGACCTAGGGCAGAGATTTTTAACAAAGTCTTTACCACCTACCCAGCTGCACAGATGTCTTACTCCTCTTGTCCACATATGAACTCCATGGGTATATGCAAAGAACAATTATTAAGTTCTTCTCCTCAAGGCTTGGGGCAAAGGTTGATTTCTCCCTCATGCAGCCGTTCCTGTGGACTCCATGGCTGTTACCTGACTATTTATGGAGGCAGTAGAGCATTTGTTATGTGTACAGCTTGTTCTTTGGTAGGTCTGGTAAATAGCAATATGCTGACTTTTGACAGGATTTTTCTTTTGAGGCATTTTTGATTGTTGCTGATGAACGGATCACTATTATGACTTACATCTTGTACATCTAAAGTGTGTTTTTAAGGAACAGAATAGTAAGCCAGTTCACCTGCTCTCTGGGCCAAGAAAGACTCACTTAGCCATCTGCATCTGAAGAGCTGCAAGAATAATTGCCACTTAAAAAAAATTTGTGTTATAGGTCATGAAAACCCTGGTGGGTAGCAAAATTAGATTGATATTTCTTTGCAAGGAAGACCACGAATCTTATGGCATTTCTAGTAACAAAGTCCCACTGACTGTTCCCACCTGGCTACCATCTCTGAGTGCTGGACTTCTCTCTTGTATGTTGCTTACGGGGTGCAAATTTGGGACTTTATCAGGAGGTGGGTGTGGCCGTGATGTCTAACTCACTTCAAATGAGTGTGAATGGCAGCCCATGGAGTATGGAGACAGAGACTCCATCTGTCAGCTTGCAAGGAAGCATCAGTGTTCCTGTGCACCCTGTTGCCATGGCAAGCCTCAATATTCATAACTCCACATGAAGGAGAGGTGGTGATAGCGTGTGTATGTTCAGATGGCTCGCCACACACTGAGAGAGGTACATGCTACACCAGTGATGTTAGAGTGAAGCACGAATGCAGTTGTCAATAGAAAAGGGAAGAAAAGCTGAAATAGCTGTTATGGCTATTTTGAGAGGGGGAGATGGCTGAATGCTACAGTAGCATGGTAGGAAGTATAAACAGAGAGATGCTGTGAACTGAAGAGGGTCAGAGAAGAAAGGCAAAAATGAAAATGAGAGTTCTGTAGTAGTTCCTCACAGGACATTATCATCTATTCGCATAGGAATGGGGAAGAAGAAAGTAACTTGCAGGCTACTCAGTAAGGGGCCTCTGAGGTTTTTCTTAGACATCTCTGTGTTAGTTTACAGTCCAGGCAGCCAGCATAAAAAGTGGATGTGGTTTCAGTGAACAGAGCTAATCCAAGTAAGAAAAGAACAATGTTTATTCAAATGCAGTGAGCGCATGACTGTGCAAGTTCACAGAACGAATTTCCCAACGTCTTGAGAGCAGTATTGAGAAAAAGCACCACTGTTTTGGTGTGACCCCAGGGAAAACTTTTCCTCCTGCCACAGCATTAAAAAGTACTGATTCAAGCATTTGCACTGCTGGCCTGCAGGGAAGCGTGAAACTAATGCTGGCAGGTCTCCTCTCCAAAATCCTCATGTTCCCTCTGAGGCTGCCTGAAGTGTCACAGGCCTGCAGGAATATGACTGAGAAGTGCTTTGCACACTGGCAGCCCAGTGGTGCTGGTCCTCTCCTGCCATGCACCGTCCATCTTTCCTACTTCTCTGCCCTCCTTGTCCTACAGCCCATAGACTAATGCAAGATGGGTAGTGGTATTTTTCATTACTCCTTGACCTCTGGCAGCAAGGAATTAACCACAAACTGGTCAGTCTCTTGAGAGCAATTGTTTAAAAATAGAAAGCCCATACTCAGCACTGACTTGTCATGCTTCCACTCTTGCTTTTACTATTTAAAGTAGAATCAGCTTTACAGAGGGGAAGGATGCTACACCTTCTAGGGAATCAGAGCCTGCTCATTTAGCTAGTGGTCTCTTTAGGCCAAATCCAGTTTCCCATTCTTTTGGCCAATGTACTTTTACTATAGATTGGAAGCTGGGAAAGAGATTAAGACATAAAAGAAGGAAAGGGATTATGATATCAGATCTATGTGGCAGGATTAGTAATGAAGAGATAAAACACCAGTGCCCATTTTGCTGAGGGGCTATTTTCTGAGCAGCAGTTGAGCCTTCACCTCTTGCTCTACTGATTCATGCACGGTCCAGCCCTTCAGAGTGATCCCAGAGTCAGCCCTTTGTGAAAGGTTGTGCTCTTTATTTATTTTTCCCCATCAGCAAAGCATAAAGGGCAAGGCTTGCATATTTTTTTTTCTTTCCCACTAGCTTCCTGCTCTCCCAGCATTGCATTCTGTGCTGTTGCTGGCAGGACACCATGTTATTGCTACAGCAGACCAAATGCAAACTTGCCAGCATTGTTGTTTATCACTTAATCATATTGAGTACATTCAGCATTTGTGAAGTGCCCTGAGAAATCATGTTTATATTTATTAGTCTCCACCAATGTGGAAAATACTTGGGGCTGGCTGTATTTGTTGGTATGAGAGAATGATACCATTCCCTTCTACGCTGGTAGTCTGATGAAGTCTCAGTCTCTCCCTGGGTCGACGACAAAACTTCCTCCTGGCAAAATGGTGTGTCCAGGAGATGAGGGTGGTGTTCTGGTGGGAGGGGCATGGTGGGGAAAGAGGGCTGGAATGGGGATGGAGGGTGGGAATAAGTCAGGACAGTACCCCGAGAGCTAGAAAACAGTAACAGTTCTTTCAATGAGCAGCTTCTTATTCCTGGATACAACGTGCTGATAAATAACCCCCCAACAGCAGCAATACTTGCAGGAAGAAAACAGCTTCCCGCCTCCCACACTAACTGATGACTACGACAGCATCTAGTTACGATATTCAGCTCGGCTCTTGCTCATCTAACACTGCACAGCTCTGTTTATGTACAAACTGTCCTGTGTGTTGCTTTCTCTTTAGAGCAAAAGAGGCTTCAGGCAGCTCAGGGAAACGACAGAAGTAATACTATGAAAATTGCACAATTCACATAGTTGTTTGTCCCTTTACTCAAGATCCCTGTGAAAACAATGCCTGCTGATGATCATGAGAGGAGAAAAACAAATCTTGGTTTCCTTTTCTGCAAGCGCACAGGGAAGCTGGCACTTGTTTAGTAACATGCTGCAAAATAACCCTCTGCAGTTACAGAAGGTACTGGCCACAGACAGTGTGCTGCTCAGGGTCCTGGGGCAGCAGGGCCATCATCAGTCACATCCCAATAATTGTTTCCAGTGCTGACTTTTCAGGCACAAAACACACTGCAAGATCTGGAATCCAAAATACAAAGGAGTCTCCTTGTTTTCTTCATTAAAGCCTTCTCAGTTTAGCTCCCTGGCACTGGGCAGTAGGTGCTGAACCTACTGTGTAAGCTGTGTGATTACCATGTGTTTGGAATCTGTTTGTAAATGTGAATTTGGAGGTCAGTCCCTCAGTAACTACAGTAACACCCTTTGAAGTTCTGCAGCATTCACTGTAAAAGCTGCCACTCTGCCCGCTGTGAAGGTCTGTCCAGCTTCCTGTTGAACTGCATGAGTTTGGACATAGGTCTCACGCCCACTCAAGGCTTATCAAATGGAGAGAGGAGCTTTCTTGGGGAAAGCAGCCAGGGAGGAAAGCAAAATTGTTTTCAAGGAGCTTCAGTCAGACAAAAATATTGTACACTTGAGTATACCCACACAGACCTTGATTTTACCAAATATACTCACAAAAAATACAGATGTGAATTGTAACCTGACACTCGGTTTAGCCAGTGTTCTCTAAAAAATCACAGTAGGTGATCAGTCAACTTCTCAGGGCCTTACCAGTATGAATTTTTCACTTTCACAAGATGTGTTTTGCAGGGAATCTTCATTAGATCTACCCTGATGTTCACTAGAGGACAGGTGCACAAGCTGATTTTATGGACACACAGACGCACATATTTAGAGATGTAGATTATTGAAAGATCACCTGCAGGTATGTGCACATTTTGTAAAAAAGGCATAGACGCAGTGATTTCTTTAAAACTGTGTGTGGAAACCTTTTTTGAAAATGTATTGTTACATGCAAATTGCACTAGCATTATGGGTGACTCTGTTCTCAGAGTGGAATGGAAGAATAAATGCATGGTACTTCTTGCTGAGATCCACAGATTGTCCTGCAGACCAAGTACAAGTAGAATTACAGAACTGTTGTCTAGAATTATAGAACCAACATGGTTTGGGTTGGAAGACACCTTAAAGATCTTGTAGTTACAATCCCCCTGCCTTGGGCAAAAACACCTTTCACTAAACCAGGTTCCTCGGATCCCCATTCAACCTCTCAAACACTTCCAGGAATAGGGCATCCACAATTTCTCTGGGCAACCTGTTCTAGTGCTTCACTACCCTCTGAGTAAAAAACTAACAGTTAATCTAAACATGCTCCTTTTTAGTTTAAAACCATTGCCCCTTGCCTTGTCACTATCTGGCCTTATAAAAAGTCCCTCTTCTTCCTTTTTATAAGCCCCTTTAGGTACTGGAAGGCCATAGTTAGGTCTCCTTGAAGCCTTCTCTTTCTTCAGACTGAATAGCCCTGTTCCCCTCAGCCTGTCTTAGTAGGAGAGATGCTCCATCCCTCTGATCATCTTTGCGGTGTCCTTTGGATCCACCCTAAGAGGTCCAAGTCCTTCTCATGTTGAGATGGACGTAACACTCCAGGTGGGGTCTCACCAGAGCAGAGCAGAGGGGCAGAATCCCCTCCCATGCCCTGCTGCCCACGCTGCTTTGGATGCAGCCCAGGATACAATTGGGTTTCTGGGCTTCAACCTCACAGTTGAGGTCCACGTCCACAGTCGAGGCTCTTCATCCATGATAAACCCCAAGTCCCGCTCTGCAGGGCTGCTATCAATGAGTTGTTCTCCCAGTCTGTGTTCATGTCTAAGATTGCCTTCACCCAGGTGCAGCACCTTGTACCTGGACTTTGAACTTTGTGAGGTTCTCATGGGCCCACTTCTCATTTTTGTTCAGGTTGCTAAATACATATCCTTTAGAAAATGGTGTTATTTCTGCTAATTGTTATTCTTAGGAAATTATTTTCTTGAAAGTGAGTAGTCTACTCATACTGGAAATGGATTGAAGGGACTTACGACTTTTGCTCCAAAAAAATGGTAGGAGCACAGTTTGACATTTGGAAACCAGAACCAGAATAAATGTGTCTCGTTTAGTCTCACACAACTAGGCTGAAACACAAGAACATGGCAAACACTCTCTCAAATGAGGTTTTACATAATGATTGTTTTTCTGACTTTACAGTTTATTTACCACAGGTAGAAATTAATTGCACCTTGTTTCACCCTGAGCAGCCTCATGAAAAAGCATTACAGGACAGACAGTTATGTAGATCTTATTGCCTTGTTAGAGGACACACTGGGTCAAAGTAACCTTTATTGACAAAACACATTTTAAAGCCCTTGGCAGTGACCGATATCCTTCAGTCCACTGACCTAGGACTGTATTTTAAAAAAGTGAACACCATGTCCCATAAACAAGAGCACATGTGAAAGGGATGCCTTCAGTTGCAGTCACTGCATCCAGAGCTAAAAGTGTAAATCATTTTCATGCACAAATGAAGGCTGCAAACAGGGATTTGTCTGTAGAAACATTTAAGTGGCACATAGGACTGTGGACAGAATGACCTAAACACTTCTCAGGGTTTTTAAGGTGGGTTGTGTGTGTCTTTGAACAAACACATCCACATGCAGTTTTTGACCTTCCTCCATGTTTTTAAAGAGACTGCAGAGTTGTGAGATGTGGCTCATCTCCTCTCTCTTCAGCATTTTTGCCCTTTGCCCTCCAGAGAGGTGCTCTACAGTGTATATGCACAGTCACAGCATTGCCCCCCAGCAGCTAGCACTTCTGTCAGGACTCACAGGCTCAAATACATCAGCAAAAGGGCAGGATAACCCTATGGCCCGTGCCTCTTCCTCAGAAAGAAGCTCTCTATTGACACTGCTAGTGTGTATGTTGACTTTGCCTTGCCTCTTGTGTTTGCTGGCATTTGGGAATCTGCTGCAGGGTCAGAGAGCAAAGCTGCTGTCACTGGAGGCATGAACTGACCCACAGTGACGGACACAGAGCCCTGTGCTGGGAACACAGTGTCAGAGTCAGATGGTTATTTTTCGCTATTCCCCATATCCCATGAATTTCCAAGGGCAAAGTGTTTACTCTTCAGACCCTCCAATCTCACTATTCAGGGAATTAATGTTGACATGAAATTATAAGATGGGGGAATGTAGCTACAAGGCTGTTGCTAAATGGCCAGTTTAAAGCTCCTGGCAGTGGTGGTTTGAATCCCCGAGTTATTATGAACAGCAATAAACATACTGGTTTCACAACAGAAAAACAGAAAGAACTTCAGGGACCTCTCTCAAATGTACTTGAAACCAAGGAAGTGGATTGCTTCAAATACACAGTTAAAAAGTCTCCTGTGAAAATACTGCAACAATTTCTGATTCTCTACTTGTTAAAATTATCCAGCTTTCTGCAGCAGGTTTAACTCCCTTTGACAGCTAGAGCGTTCCTTGCCCAAACTTTGTCTTTATGCAGAAAAGGGTAGTCCCCATGTCTAGAGCATCGGTTAGTTGCACAGCAAGACTTCTTACAGCTCCTCTTATTTTTCTCTCAGTTTTCTGAGAGGCTTTGCAAATGATAAGCAGCATATTTCAAAACACTAAGATGGGAAAATAACACTGATCTTGGCACAGGACAAAACCTCTGAAGATGCAGATACGAAAGCTTTGCTTTCCCACTTTGCATCTGTTTCTGGACCTAAATCTGCCTGTTTGTTCAACTGTTTACCATTTTAAAATTATTGTGATACCTGAGGATGGCTTGTATCATCATCTGCTTCTGCCTAAATAACTAGAAAGGATTTTTTGTCTTTCCTTCGAGAAAGTACCATGGCTGTCAACAAATTCATACAGATCAGGTATCTCAGCTCTGAGAAGTTTATATTTGAGCATTGGGCCCTTCCACTGTTTGTTTCTGTGGGTGTAGAATAGTTGTGTTTGCAACTGAAAGGTTAGAGCTGACAATCTCTGTATCTGTAAAAATGAATCTGACTCAGAGATGTGCTTCGCGGCTGGGTCTGAGTGCAGACTCTGGACAGTGTTCACAACTTACTTTATCAGTGAGCCTCATTCAGCTGTGGTCTCTCCAATGGCAAAACCAGCATAAGCAGACACCAGTCCCTGCCCTCTGTTTTTGCCACTAAACACCTTGTGCCACACTTAACAGCTCCCTGCAAGCAGCTGCAGCTACCTGAGAGTGAACACTGTGCTGCAGGATTGGATTAGTCTTCACTGGACCCATAAGAAATCAACATAAAGACAATAGGTCAGAAGGAGTGAAAATAAAAGAAATCAAATTAATTTTCATAATCATTTCTGATGCATTCTTTTTATGAAAACAAAGTTGCACCCTGAATAAACTGAAGGCCATATAGTGTGATAATTTTAAGTAAGGTATGAATAAAAAGTTCAGGGAAGATAGAAGAAACTAAGGTGTGTATTCTATGGTGCAGAGAAGGAAAAGATGATCGTAGAAGGCCTAAACAGTATTGCTTTGAATATTGTGGCCTCCTTCTTCGTGCTTCATTGAAGCTATAACCTTTAATAACCATACTGCTGTCAAAGAGCATTTTGTGTAGAGTGAGTGGTCCAAAGAGTGCCTGATGCTGGTCTGCACAAAGTGACTTGCTAACAGGGTCCCAGCTCCTTCTCCTTGTTTCCACCCCTGTAACTGAAAATACTCTCCACAGTTTCTTAAAATTATTTTGCCATGGAAGAAATTGCAGTTGCTCTTTAATCAACAATTACATGCATGGCCATGAAATGGAAGGGAACATAGACTGTAAAGACCAGGGGACATCAGTTAGTTAAAGGCAGAGTGCCTGGTCTGTGTGTCCTGCACTCACTTGGGACCATGCCAGGTTGCTCAGCCACAATCTTAGCTCAGGTTGTGGGAGTTTCTTCTCTAAAGAGGGAAGGACTTAGAACTGCACAAAAGCATTGTAAACAACTTCGAGAGATCCAACCATAAAACAACAGATGCTTATAAAATTACTTTTGTTGTGATGTTCAGCAGCATCTTTTGGATGACCTTCCCCAGAGTGTCACGGGACGATCAAATTAGAACAGGTTTCTCCATACACTTGCCCCTGTGCCACATCTGGGGAGAGGGGAGAGTGCCGCCTCTCCTGGTAGTTGTCAGGCCCCCAGTCAGGAGCCCTGATTGCCAGAATCATTACTTCACAAGCTCTGGGGGTTGGAGTATAGCAAAACTGGAAGAAAAATGTGATTTTTTCACCAACTTAATAAATTAAAACAAACAAACAAATAAACAAACAAACAAAAAACCTGCTTCTGAGATGCTTTCTGGGGCTTATTTCTAGCAGGACTTTTGTCCTTGCTCCCCAGCTGGAGACAGAGGTGAGTGGGCTTGGTGGCAGAGGCTGTCAGGGAGCTGCAGAGGTCAGTTTGCTGGGGGTTGGCACATGCCACAGCACCTGGTGGACTGCAAGGCTGGACTTTCATCAGTGTCCTAGCCACTCCTCTCAGGTATGACATGCATATGAGTTCAAGCATATCATGGAAAAGAAAAGCCTTGGTGTAAGCGTTAAGGTAGGGAATTTCCTCTGAAGCCAATAAAGCCAATGGGCACTTTTATAAATCCAGTGAGGAATTAGATGAATCAGGTGCCTGACCGTATCTAATGACCTGAATGCATAACACCATCTCCTGCACAGCCACCAGGTTTCTGCTGTCATTTATCCCTGCTGAGAAGTAAGCAATGCCTGCATAGGCTGGCATGACCGTGAACAGGACAAGAGAGTGTGCTTTCCACACCATCCTGATGTCTGTTCGGCAGAGCTCGGGAATGCCTGAGTAAAGGCAGCAGGGAGGAAGAGGCAGGAAAGAAAAAAGGGAAGACTTTTTTTTTTTTTTTCTTTTTACTTTTGGGTTTTGCTGGTAAGGGCGCCAGTCTCCATCCACCTGTTGTGCCTTGGCTGAGCGCAGGCCGCGGCGGGGATGCGCTGCAGTGCGGGGGAGCTACCGCCAGCTGCCAGCCCCGACTCTGCCCAGCAACCCGGCCACGCTCCATCTGCCGCTCCCGTAATGAGGCGAGCCGGCCTCTGGCACAAGCCAGCCCTCGCTCCCCTATTCACCCGCATCCCCCTTTCAGCGTCCTATTGTTCTTCCCTAATGGCCTTACAATAGCCCTGCCTGTTGCCTTTACAGCCGCAGTGAGGCCAACCGGGGAAAGTCTTAATCTCTGCTTCAAATTAAAGGGACTCCTCTGAATTAATAATGTTGCCAGGAATGCGTTGCCTGATACGAGGGGATGTATAGCACTCTTCAGCCCTCAGCAGCTGTGATTAGCTGGGGCTTGAAGTGTCCTGTCACAATATTTCATCCTGCTCCCCCACCACCCCCTCCCCATCGGCAGGGTTGCCACATGGCCTGTCTTGTGCTGCCTTTTCAAGCCCTGTGCCAATCATGCAGCAAAGATGCCCCAGATAGGGTGACAGATGGAGCCGGGGTAGTTCGAGGCTAGACTGGAGCCTGGGGCATTCACTCATGGATCAATTCGCCACAGATTTACCATACGGAGGAGCAAAGCAGGAGAAGGACCTCCCAGCTGGGCTCCCTGCACTGGGCAAGGGAGCCCACCTGTATCCCAGCTCCGCACACCAGCAGATCCTGACAGAATCTGTTCTGTGGCCTGCTGAGAAACACCTCAAAGTGAGCCTCAGTGGTGCCGCAAATGAGGAAGCAGCCTGTCCTGTGAGGCTGAGGTTTTCCTCTGCTGTGAGGGGTAGGTTTACAGATATATAAGGAAAAACATATCCTTCTTAGAGGGCTGTCGGCAACCCCAGTCCTAAGCAATCATAAGATTCTTCTAGCTATGACATAAAGGCAGTTCCAGCCTGACAATCTCCTCCCTTTTTATTCCAGGATCAGGAGAGAGAGCTACAAATGAAAGAAGATAACTGCTCTGTTTTCCATTTGATAACATTCCAACACGAAGACAGAAAGATTACTGCCGAATTTACTTGAAATAGGTTAATCAAGGCATGCTGTTGCGAGGCAGTACATCAGAAAATGGAAATCTTCTAAACTGGACAATTCCAAAGTCTGTGTTAGAGAATTCCTGGAAAAGAGAAGCCCTTCTGTGTCCCCACTGATGTCCACGGCACTGCAGCTAGCACTAACTCTGCACAAGGTCTAGTTCTGCCCTTGGTGCAAGACTGAGCTCCTCTATACCTTGCCAGTCACTGCTGAGGACACCACCAGGGCCTTGCCACCCTGTCTGCAACAAACGTCCCCTTGCTGATCACATGCATTATAAATTTTCCTCCCCGAGCAGTGTAAGAGAGACAAATCCCTCTGGCTGCTCCATTCTTTGTGTTTGTCCAGCTGCCCAGTGTTAGAGGTTACAACTCCCACATCAACCAACAAGATCTCTCCTGCGTTTGCTGGATACCTGGACTACTTTGACAGAGGCTGCTGTTGCTGCCCTGAGATTTTGCTATGCAAATCACCGAGTGGTAGCATCTCCTGATACTTCTGCATGCTCTTCCTGCTCTATAAATCTCACAGAGCTTTGCACTAAAAATACAGGCTTAATGGACTAGTTGGCATATAAAGAAAGTGAGTCACGGGCCAGCACAATCAGCATTGAATGAAAGGCTGGATCTTGCAGGCCACTCTTCAGGCTTATGCTTGCTAAACCCTTATGAGCATTAAAGTTTCATGCGTTCTCTTTCTGCTTCATGTCTACTATTTTTATTCTGAGACATCTATTTTTGACTGCATGTTGCTTCCTGGCCTTATTGGCTCTACATGGGGGTAAGTCAGGATGGCATTTATATTTGCCTAGGTGGTATCAAAACACATGTCTTTGTGATTTGTCTGAGTACTTTAGGAAAACTCTGACTGCATCCAAATGATTAATGCTGATATTCCCCACTCAAAGCACGTTAGCATTTGTTGAAGATCCCTGTTCATCAGGGCAAGCCTATTAGGATCCCCGAGGTGTCTGTATATGTGTAGGTCTCTGTGATGTGGCGTCTCCTTTGTTGGTTAAGCCCATTGCTTTCTACAGATTTGCTAATCTTGGAAGAACTGTCAGGATGCTGTGTCAGATCACCGTGGCCTCCGTCCAGCATGCAAATGCATGGATATGTTTTTGCCCTCTGGCCAGGAGTGCTGTATCAAACAGCCTGTGACGCCCACAGTGTGCTCAGCAGGTGCTAAGCGCGGGTCAGGTGTGCCATATGCCATATGGTCTGCTTAGCGCAGTGTATCTTTTAAGTCCTTTAAATTACAGGCCAGGTAAGATAAAGCAAGTAAAAACGCGTGTACAGAGCAGGCTGGGGTATATGCACCAGTAACACAGAAGTTATTCCTTATCATGTGAAATGACTGAGAGTGGTGAAATAAATCCAGAATTGTCCACTTGACTCCAAAAAGGTTATGGTGATGAAAGGTTTGGGAGTGAGGCTTGTTTGTTCCTTTGCTTAGAGAGGAAACTATGCAAGAGATCTCTGGAAAAGCAACAGATGAGACAGTTCCTTTTAAACACTTAGCCTTGGGGAGCCACTGCGTGTAGAAATCAATCAAATTCCCATTTAATGATTAGCCAGAAGGCTGGTGACAGGGATACAGGCATACTTTAAAGCAATCTACATGGGAAAAGGAAATGAAAGAGTTTTAAGCATCTGAGGTTTTTATACACCCTCTCCACAACACATACGTTTGCAAAATGAATTTCCTTAAGAAACTCTGTTTTGCCAGGAGCACAGGGGTACGATTTTTGTAAAGTTACATGCACCATGGTACATGGGAAGAGGCAAGCACATCTGCAGGACTAATTGGGATTTGTAACTACTATGTTTGTAAGCTCACTTGTGGCAACTGCACTGCAAATGAGTGCAGTGTTCAATATATCGTTTGTGCGCATATTTGCTGAGGTTGCAGGTAGAAACCTGGCATGCAACTGTGCTTATATTTGTGCAGACGCAGTTATGCCTTGCCTTCTTCTGGTACTAAATCACCACTTTTTCTTCATCTTGATCTGAAGTGACTGTCCCTTGCATGTTAAGGTAGCGTGATCACCAGTCCAGCCACATACACTTTATCCCACTTTATACATATACATCCTTGCTTTACTTAGAAATGTAGGCCTTCCTCACCACCCGGGGAAAAAGGTAAAATCGTGATGTATAGGTCTTTTCTGCCCCTCCAGATTGTTTGCGCTGCTCTCTCTCCAGGACAAAACTCTAAAACGACTGGTGTGTAAAAGAGGAGAATGGGCGAACCACGTGCCAGGCTAATGGAGGCCTGTCCTTTTCAAACCCTGTAATTTTGCAGGGGATTGTTTCTGCAGCGAAGGTATAATGCAGCTATCCGGGGAGTCCTGCCCTTTGAAGCCGGGCGTTTTGTTCTGAAATCAGTCAAAGTTCAAGCTCATACGTGTGCGGAGCAGCGGTGGGGGAAGGCAGGGGTGGTTTTTCTGACAATGCCGCATTTCAGAGCACGTGCTGCCAACTGTTGCCAAAGGCACATATATGTAGATATTACTTCTCCTCGGCCCCAGCGCTGCCTTCCTCATTGTTCAGCGCAGGCAGGCGGCAGGCCCCAGCTGACAGCTGTGCATTGCGTGTATCGCTAACAGCTGCCTTTTCCTGGGGGGAAATTAAAAGATTAGGGGGATGTGGGCACGTGCTGGCTTCTGGAGATGGAGACAATGCTTGATTTAGGGTGGAACTTGTCTGCAGCGGCCGACAAAGGAGGGAGGCTGGAGGGAGGAGAAGGGTCAGAGGGTCTCTTGCTTTGCAGGAGACAAAAGGAAGGAGGAAGGAGAGGAGGAGGAGGAGAAGTGAAAAGCGGCTGCGGCAGGACTCTGAAAAGGCTGCCTTGGTCCAGCAACAGCTGCTCCCACACAAGAAATTTGAGACGGTCCTTTCACAAACACAACGGCTGGCAGAAGAATAGGGAGGCCACACTTCACCAAAAATGAATCGTTTGCAATTGAAAAGGGGCACTGAGAGCTCCTAGTGTTTTTAAAGGTCTGCACCTAGACGACTAAGAAATGATTAGTCAAAGTACATCACAGAACAGCAGAAAAGTGTGCCGCAGACCAGAGGGGGAAGTAAATCCCTGCCCTGCTATTAAAAGTTTATGCAACAGCTATGATCCACAACAAGCATTACAGAGGAAAGCAACCACGTACGTATATGACTATGTGTGTATCAATGGTGGCATTTTGCCAGGCTGCTGGCCTTGAGCTGGAATCTAGTTTGTTGGTACGGCTGGAGCAGTTTGTTTGAAATTGCTATGACCTGCACCTGCTTGAGAAATGACAGGACCACTCACATCAGAAGACAGCAGAGCCGCACTGAGCATGGTAGTGGTTTGCCTTCCTGTCCAATCACTGCCCCAGATACTACTCGGGAAAATTCCTGCCAGGAGGGGCTACTCAAAAACTTTATTAATACCTCTGTGTTGGCAAAAACCAAAAAACAAACCCTTGCACAGGGAGTTCAGACAGGAAAGGCCTCTTAGAACATCATCCCTATTTGTTCCCAAGGTCAGAGTATGGACTCGCTGTGCTAGGTATTAGTTTTAATAAATGACAAATAAATATTAGTGTAGTCTTTTTCCAGAGGGTTCCAGCTAGTCAATAAAATTGGCAGGTACTCACACAGCAAGGTTTACCATTACTCTCCTTCCCCATGTTACTTTTGGGCAGTGTGGTGCTTGAATATCACTTTGAAATCTGTGAGTATGTGTTTATTGAATTTTTGGGAACAGAGGTGCAAATTTTTAAGGTCAGCCTCTGCAGTGGCACTAAAGTTTTCTGCAACAAAATCAGCAGCGTTTGCACAATTCAGTGGCAAGTTGGTATGCGGTTGACTTTGTAATGGATCATGTTATGGTTGAAGAAGAAAGTAACTGAATGAGATTATGCTGTATATTAGAGATGGTAATTTGAAGAATATGGGCCAGGCAGCAAAAGAACAAAAATGGTAGGGAATTTGTGAGTGCTTTATATTTTAAGGATGACTTTGCAACTGACAAAGGCAAAAGAAAAAAAGACAGCTGGCTGATGATGGCCCTTTAGTCATTGACACACCTCCAGGTAGCTGAGGTAATTTACTTGAAATCTGTGACATCTGAATACAAAAGAGTGGGATGCCAGTTTGTGGTGCATTGTTCATGGGCTGGTTGCTGACAGAGGCAGCTCCTTGGCTCTCTTTTGTTCCATGCACAGAGAAAGGTGTGGCTCACTGGACAGCCTGCTCTTCCCCAAAACTCATTTTCTATTTTTTTTTTT
>VYZQ01036421.1:20659-31318 GCA_013400655.1 Mystacornis crossleyi
CAGGGGGGTAGAAGAACACTGGGAAAGATATGGACTGGTTTGAACTGGTTAGATCACACTGATATAAAAGACCGCTTTTAACAGCAGATGTTGGATTGTCATCAGTGTGATATAGTGTGACACCTTCAGGGCAGACATTTTTGTAGTCACCATGTAGAACAGGATTACAGTCCTGCCTGGAATGTGCAGAAAGTACTGGCATAAGTGTAAGAATTCTCTATATCATGTCGACAAGTCCTACATATCAGGATAAAAATTTATTTTTGTTTTATGGGATTACCTTTTTTGTTATTAAATAGAAGCAATTCTTTTATTAACAGCATATATTCAAGCACTGTAGTTGCACTTCAGACTTTTCCCAGTTTTCTGTAAAAAGGTTCAATATAGGTCAACCCAATAAAAATATGTATGTTTGTTTTTATTTGGATTATGCATTTTGTTTTCATTGAGTAATTTTCAACTTGTCCAAAGTTTAAAAAGTGGGATTGGTGCTAAAATATCAGAGAAACCATATTCTACCTAATCATTATACTCTTTTCCCCACGAAAGAAGGACAGATGTTTGGACGATAAAACAACACAGGAGCATGTCTGAAAAAATGGAATATAAAGTACAGCAAAAATGTGCTAAGGATGAAAAAGTAATGCACAGAGAAACACTGCTAATGTAAGGATATACATTTTGATCTTGTTTGCACTCGAACTGCAAGAACGTCCTTTGGTAATTATGTAGCACAGGCTTCTCTTTAGCCAAAAAATTACAGCTGGTGAGACAGCAGTGATGGCAGTGGAAACAATCCAATGTAAAACGGGTGTAAGATGATAGCCTGGGCCATAGTCACTGTGTAGTAAAACTTGAATCACTCTTGGGCATACAACACAGGTGTCAAGCTAATCCTAGGCAGTTTGCCAGAAGCACAGCTATGTCAGATTCTTGTCATAGGGGACATAATCTATAGTTTCCAACAAACAAAGAAAATAGTTCAGGAATTAAGAGGTTAATCTTCATGATGTTAACCTGGGAAAATACTAATTGTCCTAGTGTCCTGTCTAGCTAGCAAGGGCTGAGACTGTACTCTGCCATCCCTGGTGCTTGCACAGTGTTTGTGTGCTATCCTGCTCAAAGTACACACAGGCAACTTCTCAGAAGTTAAAGCAGGAGCCAGTCTTCTGCAAAGCATTGGGAAGAGAAAAAGACCTGTGTAAATAACACAGGCACAGGGGATTTAGGATATGGTGCCTTGTGAAAATGATCTGATGTAGTGGTAGATGTAAAAAATGCAGTTTGCCTAAAGGCCTGTTCTGATCTAGCAAGGTGCCTGTCTGGCACCTGGTGTACCAGCCACATCGACTGTATTTGGTTACTACAATAATCATTTCCCCACCCTCCCGGAAAAAAAAAAAAAAAAGAGAAATTCCCCCAAAACCCAACCCAAAACCCAACCTAAGTGAAGAATTCACTGAGAAAAATATGGAGAACAAAAATATTTCTGGCATTTTTGAGGACTCTCTTTTGCCATTTAGAGGGGAAGAAGCAAGAGAAAGTGGTAATGACAGTTCATAAAGCCAGCATCTTTTAACTGCTTGCTTACTGGATTTTATAACACAGTTCCTAATGCACAGCTTGAAACTGTTCACACTGTACAGTGTGAAGGAGCATGAAATACAAGTCCAGAGCCAAAATCTTTGGAACAATTAGTTTTTGAAAAAGGAATGAGGGGTCTCACTGTCCTTACCGTTGCCTCTATACAACAGATCAAGTTAAACCCTCAGTACCAGCAGTCCATGTTCAGCAGGAAAAGAAGGTGAATTCATTAATGCTTTACAATTACTATTAAGTGTTCTTTTCAGAGGAACTATGTCAAGATGAGAGTGTTCAAGTTGGGGACTGGAACTGATGTACACATTGTACACAGCCAGGTTTTGTGTCATGTCTCCAGAAGTGTCTTCAGCTACTTAAATCTCTTTGAAGTACGAGTCTCAAGTGCCCAGATCACCTCTCTGCTTTGTTCCCTGGGCTAAGCATTAGTCTATGATAATCTGCAACAGAACCTCTGTTCTGATGTGTTCAAACATACTGTACATCTGTACTTTTACTTTCCCCCTTCTAATGATACTCACACACCACATGTTACCAGTTTCAGATTTAAGGAGCTTGAGGTAAAAACTGCAATCACCATGCAGTACTTCCTCCATAGGCTACTACGTGAAAAATGTAGAAAAGGCTTTGTTTAATGTGAAGTTAATTTTCCTGCGGACTAGGTTAACTCATTAGTAGGTGACATTACTGCATTACAGCCTCAAAAGCAGTCCTGGTAATTAAGAGCAGACAGTTCTTTACAATGCGCTGCAGAGACAGCAGCAATTCATCAGAGACATTTGCAAACTGTGGCACTGTGTGCTCTTTGCACAAAAGGCACAGCTGCCTGCAGATAACATCAGTTCAGCAGCGATGGGGTCCCATTTGTTTTTCTCTCTGTCTCTTGCTGTCTCATTTGGGGAGCAGGTGAATATCAGCTGGCTCAATCTGCTCAGTCTCCAGGCTGGTCTTCTGGGAGGCACAACCCACTGAGCAGAGGAGCAATGCACTTGTTTGTCTTGCTGATTTGGGCAAGCATTGCCCAGAGGGAATTCACCTACATTTTAGCTACAGGCTCTGGAGAGCTGTGAAAAACAGTTGCACACCCATGTACAGACCTTTCAAAGGTCTCAGTGTTTCACATTACTCATACTTGCAAGTGTTTGCAGCCGTGGATTGAGCATTTGTTAGGGCGAGGGCCATAAACATAATAACCTTCAATGGTGGCTGCCAAGGCAGTGAGGATTACTTAATGTGTGGTCTTCCCTGGCTTTTTTGCTCTTAATAGACGTCACATAATGTGACAGAGTGCATCGTTATGTGGACCTCACCTGGTACTGTGCGGGTAGTTACAATGGCTACATCTGTGAAGCCACTTACACGCTACCTTTGTTCTTTTCAGCTTGAGGATAACACGAAAAGTCAGAAAGGAGGAAAGCAAGTTGCAACGTGTGTGTTTTTGGCAGCGAAAATTATTCTGTTTTCCAGCTGGATTTGTGCATGTTTGGGATAGCATGTTGTACAGCAGGGGTTGTCCTCAGGACAAGAAAGCAGTGAATGTTCAAAACAAACTGTGCCGAACAGAAAATACCAACCTTACAGCAAATCTAGCCTGATGTTACATTTCCCAGCACAGACAACACGAGAAAGTGCAGATTCCTTCCCATTTTTCTATTCTTCTGTGGGAAGTTAAGTGGGGACCCTGGGATCAGGTGAGCACATTCCACTCATGGTGAGTCTACTGGATGCTGAGAACATACGTGTTATCTGACATCAAATGTTACTGTGCATTTTCACACCAGTAGCTTTTTTCTTTAAATGTCCAACAGCCGGAATTTGGTCTGTGACCAAAGCAAACTAGGCTGGATGGCATGATGCTGCTCGCCAGGATTTGGTGTCCCAGGGCAGCAGAAGGCACAGACTGAGGGCCAGCCCAGGACAGACCCGGTTCTGTGCCTGCCTGCCCACTGCCATGCTGCTGCAGTGTAAACTGCACACTTACTCAGGTGCTTCTGATTTTGCAGTACCATATCCTGTGCTTTGAACACCCACTGTCAGTAATGCTCTTTCCGTGACTCTGGAGGAGCTCTGATGACTCAGTTTCGGCGGAAACTATCTAACTAACTGTTGTAACTATGATAAGCACCTTTATGCCTGTAGTATCTGCTTGAACTTGTTACAGATACAACTACCCACCTCTTCTCAATCACGGATAAGGAAAAAAAAATCCCTCAGAGAGAATATCCAGTACTCATCCCATAAAAACCAGATTCCAGTTATAACATATGCACAGCTACTGTGCGCGGAAGTGATAAATCATCTCTGGTGAGGCATGCATTGAAGTTTCCGTGAGTTGACGCACAAGAAACCCCACAGTTACTATATGACCACTGGGAAATAAAAAAGCCCCTGTGTTCAACACTAAGGTCTAAAGAACTGAATTTTCTACTTCTGGATCACATAACACCAGTTTAACATGTTTTATGGCACAGTGAAAATAAGACTTGACATCCTGTATCTACTGTACAGAACTATTGTGTCCTCAGTTTATTGGATTACAGCAAGGTAATGTACTGGCTCTATGACTGGATTTGAAAAGCTTGTCTTTGGTGACAGAATTCTACTTGTGACTCACATAACAAGTTTTCCCTCAGGTGTATTTACCAGAATCTTTAGGAAAATTTGTGTCTTTGTTAAAAATTTGTGGTGACTTTCACGTATCTAAAATACTGTATGTGAGACACACCAGTGGGCTGCACTGTTAAGTTTTTGAATAAGGAAGGAAGAAAAGAGCAGGTGAGAAACAAGCAGTTTATAGTTGTGATAAGGAAAAGAAGTGTGTAACCCCCAGCTCTCAAATGTGGACCAAATGTACTGGGAAACACCAAACAACTGGTTTTCATCACTCCCTCATTCTGGAGAAAGGGAGATGGTGTGGCTGACATTCTTTGCATCCTCTAAAAGGCATTGGGATCCTTACTCTTGTGAGTCTGAACAAAATGAAGTCTCAGGTGAGCTGTGTGTGTTGTGTCTGACAACTGAGTTGGTTCCCCATACAGCTGCTAGAAAATCCTGACTCTATCCTGAGTTAAATATGACTCCATCGGTGAGCCTGAACACTTGGCATGGGCTCAAAGGACTTTGTGTGGGAAGAGACAGCCCCCTGCTTGGGTGCTGCCAGGCTAAGGGCTTGCCCAGGATTTTCTGACTTTGTTTTCCATGAGTGCATAACCTAATAAATACATGCACATGTGCATATCCTGATGTCTCCTTCAATCCCTGCCCCAAGTCACTTTCAACACTTCCTAAAAGGAAATATCCAACCTATGCAATGCTTGGGAAAAAGTTTCTCTCCTTGCTGGTTTTGTCAGAGGCAAAAACTTTTGTGTCCATTGTCCCAAACCTCCTGCAATTTTTTTTGCTTCTTCTCATAATTTTTTCCTGCAGAAGCTTAAGCACAACTATGAGAAACTGTACCCTACTGCATGAATTGTGGGGTAACTGAAGGAGAGGAAAAGTGAAAATGAAGAGCGTGCAGAAAGAAAGACACAAACTCTGTCCTGGACAGTTCGGATTTGCCACTGATCATCCTGCTGTTTGCAGCAGGCCGCGGTGACCAAATGTGTTGGCTTCATTTCACAGTTTGTGGGCCAGCAACAGTTTTGTCTCTTCCCTCATGTGTCACCCTCGTGCAGCGTGACTATCAATACTACCTTTTATGTTCCCAGTGTGTGCATTTAGTGAGGTGGTGCCTGCAGCTGAGCAGAGGAAAGACAGATGAAAGTGGTTATGAGCACTCCTCTGACACTCTCAAAGAGTCCTGCTGTGCTGCTGCACTGCCTCCATGGCTCGGATCCAGCAGAGCTCTTGTGAATGCCCTTTGCCTCCAGCGTGTGGTGGTTTGCACCTCTGCTCTGCATGAATGCTTCAGCCGGCAGCCCTGGGGCTACGGTGGCAGTCAGAGCTGGAGCAGAGGAGAAGGAAGAGTAGCACGAGCTGTTGTGAGCAGAGGGGGAACACGTACTCTGAGGTGCTGTCATGATGGCTGTATACACCCCGGAGAAGTGGAAGAAAAAAAAGTGGAAAAACTGGTGATGGGTGTTGCAGTGGGGTCTCCTGCAACCTTCCTTGGCAGACAGCTTGGCCTGTAGAAAGAATCAGGAACAATATTTTTGATAGATGTTCAGAGATGTTTATTTCTCTCTTGCCGCATGGACCCCGCTCAGCACAGACTGCCACAAAACTGCCTGAAAATCATGGGATCACCAACCTAAGTACAGGATTTTCCGGGTGGAGTACATTTGAAATCGCCAATGAGAACCAGAACTGGGGTACATGTGACCAGGGAACAGGGAAAATCCACGTATCCAGGCCATACTTTTCACCCCAGGGCCCCTTCCTCCACGAGGGTACCTCCACAGATGGGGAAAGGAGCTTGCATCCATACGTTTGGTAAAGCTCAGGGAATGTCAGGTGCAGAAATTGCAACATTATCTGAATACAAGCACATAAATATATTATGCCCTAAAACAACATGAGCAATGACTAATTCCCATTACAGACCACTTAGCCAACTTTGACTCAATGCCAGCAATCCTTGTTTTAGGAATGAATGACCGTACATATGTGGGAATTCCCTCTTTTCTCCAGAGTTGTACCTACATTTCCTTCAGCAGCTCAGTGCGTCCTTCCTTCAGTTGCTCCAACTACTTTTCCATGAACTTGAAAGTCCTGCTCAGTGATTGCTCTGTCTGGTTGAGCAAGGTAGCTCTGCAGAGCCCCAGGCCTCTGAGTGGTGGAGGTTTGCAGTTTGTTGGGTGGTGCTCTCCATCAGGGGTTACAGTAGCTGTGTCGGTAGCACGCCGCGCCCTGTCTAATCCGGTGGGGACAGGCAAAGCTTGGGGCCCTTGGACAACAGCTTCTGACACTGCAACACTTTCTGTGTTACTAGGGTCACAAACAAAATCACATTAATGTGTGCACACCAGAAATTGCTGTCTCTGCTCTCACTAGGCTGTGGGTTCAAGCCTGCCTGTTGCTGGCAGTCAGGAAATTGACATTTTTCTTCCCACTTGTTTTCTACAGTTGAAAGATCGGCTGCTTTTTAGCTGAGGTGTAGCCCTCTTTCAATGCAAGTAAGAAAAATTCTCACCAGGCTGTGCTGAGGTTTCCAGATGAGCGTTAATGCTTTCCTAAGAGTGCCGTGTTCCGGGGTGGGTAGGGGAAGACCTGTTAGTGCACAGTTTTTATTAGTCACTTTCGGAAGACAGGGTTGAAACTAGGTAAAGGTTCATGCTTGTACCAAACCCCTGTGGTTGGAGCTCCTGTCTGGCTGTGTCAGTGCGTGTGAGTCATCCTTGAAGCAGTGCAGTCCTTGCTGTCAGGGTGGCACAGGATCTTCCGTGCGCTCAGATTTACTGACAAATGGAGCTGAATCCTGCCCCAGGTAGGGAAAAGAATTTTTAGCCACATTTCTGGTTCCCTGAAGGGAGGGACCAATTGCAGTGAAACTGGGATGCCACAGATCTTTTGCTGACCAAAGGCTGAGTCCTGGGATGAGTGAGTATCTGCACCACGTGAGGTAAATGGCAGCTTGAGCCTCCTTTTCTGCCAGTGCCATGAGTGAGGGCAGCAGGACCTAAAAGGCAGTGGTCTGGTCTGGGGTTGCATTTGTTTCTGCTCAGAGCTGTGAGGGACAAATAAACACTTGGTCTGATTGTAAAACAGAATCTGTTCTGTGTAAAGATACAGTGCCCAAAAACTTTGTTTAGCCATAGAGAACTGGCTGACTAGAAAACTGAAGAGAGGTTCGGAATAGGAACTGCAAGAGTAAGTATTACCGAGACGTGGTGGGTTTGCCCCAACAGGACAGTGGCAAAGGCAGGGACATCAGTTGAAAAGCAAATGCATGCAGTGCTAGTGGAGCAACTGTGGACATACATGAACATCACATATCTTTACCCTTATCAATCGTTTGCATCCCCCTCTTCCTTCCTTTGGTTTAGCAAGGCAAAATCTGTTAGTCAAGCTAAATACTAGCCAAGCTAAATGCATTGTTCAACAGGCAGTCCCCCTTAATTCACAAGGAGACCTTTCCAAGTCTAATTTGAACAATGTAGAAATCTCCCGCCTTTTGCTGTCCTGTTTAGTACTCCTAAGCCTTCCCTTTCTACAGTGAACTCAAAACCAGTGTGTGGGTGGTGACCAGTGCTGTACCCACCAGAGGGTTCACAGCAGGAGATGGAGAAGGGACAGAGATATCCTCAGCCTTCAGGAAAAACACCCAAAATTTGAGCTTTATTAGTAGAGAAGTGGAGGTCATGGAAGGATAAAAGGAGCTGCATAAAATAGAAGAGTGCCATGGTGTTATGTGGGGGTAAGAAAAATGGCCACAGCATCTGTCGTCTTCCTTAGAGTGGAGTATAGGGGATGTGGAAATCAAGAGTAGCCAGAGAGACCTGTGATGTAGACAGGAATGTGATGTTCAGGGGTCTGAATGACAGCTTAGCAGCAGAGCAGTGGAGCCATCCTTGCATTTACCTCTTAAAGTCAGAGCAATGGTCAGACCCCTTCAGGGAAGACATTAGAGAGAGGTTTGGAGAGGAGAGGTGAGGCAGGTCGGTGAATCACCACTGCAGCGATGGTAGATGACAGCAGAGCTTTCCTAGTCCCACACACACAGCACTTGACACGAATGTGGCATTTCCCCTCCTGGATGGGACTACCCCACTGCTTCGGGGCGTCAGTGCCCAGGGGTCTTTCGACATTCCCTCCTGGAGAATGGCTGTGAGCACCCTGATGAGCTCTCTGTCCCCAAAGCACCCCATGCTTGCTCTCACAGTGTAAAGAGGTTGAATGTGAAGTGTAGATGCAGTGTACTGGGGAGGAAGGGGCTGGGGCTGGGACGAAGAAAGAAACCTCCAAGCCCTCCCAGCCTCTGCATATCAGAATACAGATTTGTTGGAATCCTCTCCTCTCTGCTCCGCTCCCCTCCCCTCTTCTCTCTCTCTCTCTATTTTTTTTTTTTTTAAATGATTCGATTAGGCAACTCACTGTCATGTATTGTAGTCTCCAGTTTATCCTTTGGAGAAAGAACTGCTTTACACCAGCAAGACAGTTTGATAACCTCGAGGTGTTCTCCATGCCAGCCTCCAGCTCTGCAAACTCGTGTGAAAGTAAAAAATGAGAGGAAGGTTGTGTGTGGGATAAGGTAACAGACCATGTTCAGAGTTGCTGAAACAGCTTCCCCAGCAGCAGAAACTTCGTGAAGTTTTCTGTAGTTGATGGTTGTTCATGAGTTAATGCAATGGTATATTTATTTGTAAAAGCAGATATGGACAAACTTCTTTAATCTCCCATATATAAATTGCTTTGACAAATGTTATGTGCTTCAAAGCAGAAGAGTGATTCAAGTGTTAGCTGCAGCCCTCATTAGGCGGTATATTAATTATAAAGTAGCCTCAAGAAAGAGAGTGTGTTTGGCAAGGAGTGGCCCCAGTTTGGTCCCATCCTCATCTTACCAATTCACTAGCACTGCTGTGAGCTGAGGAGGACGTTAATAAAGCAGGAAGCCTCCTCTGCTTTGTGGCCCAGACTGTACATCAAGAATATTTTTAAATCAAAATGCCAGTATGAGTCAGATTTTCATCAGCCAGGCATCCATCACCTGGCTTTACCCTCAGGAACTATTAGTTATAGTAGGAAACACTACCAATTTAATAATAAATAAGAGTCCTTGTGATTGAATTCTAAAAAGCACTGTAAATTTCTTCAGAATACTTGGGTGAAATACTATTTTCCATCAATAGGTTACTGCCTTTTTCAGGGTTAGTATGTCTTCATTGTCCTTGTTTCCATATAATAAAGCTGTAAAAATAGACAAAAGCTGCCTGACTGCAGCCAGTGTTTTACAAAGTCACTACAGAGCTAGAGTGACACAAACTTCTACTGTTATGCAAGAGATGTTTTGATGAAACATTTAAGAGTGAACTGAATGTTCAGGGCTAAGAAAGGTCCGCCAAAGAACTGACTTTAAGACTCAGTTTCTTGTGTAATTACTTTAATAAGAAGGAACTACAGGTTCCAGGTGAAGACTAAGCTTTTAGCCACACAACACTGGGGTATTGTCTTCAGTATTAAAGGGTGCTCGGTTCAGTGATACAAAGTACTGCAGATGTGCTAAACATCATTTTGAGCTGCTTTGTTCAAGATTCAGACTCACCTTAAAATATACCTTAATAACTTGAGGGACTTAACTACAACTCAGAGCAAAGCCAATAAAAATTCCTAGGATGCCAACTGTGTAAGAATTTGAAGAAGTTGATTAATATTTCTTTAGAAGGGCACTTTTTTTTTTTTTCTTGCAGGAACCTATCAATGTAGAATCATGGACACCATTATTTTGTCGAAACTACAGTCATCACCCATAAAAAACCAGAAAGATTCTATGTGGTAGTACTGAGATTGAATTTGCAATAAATAATATATAAAGCATGTATTTGTTTGAAGTAATCTCAAAAGCTACCAAGTGTATCCTCGCATGATGTATTAAACTCTGCATTTCAGAGAAAATTGAAACATACCAATAATAGGTCCTCCATTTCCTTTCTTTTAACGTCCTTTAATGGTTTGAGCTAAGAACTTACTGGGGTGAATCACAGGAGTACACATCTCTCAAGATGTTTTTAAGGTTGTTTACAGACCTAGCATTAATTGCAGTATTGATTTGCTTCATCTTCTTTCCTTAATGCTGTCTATAGTCCAGAGACTGAAGAAGCAGCTTTATTTAAGTTAAAACTTTAGATTACAAGTAGAATATGTTGTTTATTAGAACATCACCAGCAGTTTTTTTCCAGTGAATATGCTTACTGCAGGCCTTAGGAATGTGCAGATACATGGAAGCAAAATTCACGTGTGCCTTTGTTTTGGCCAACAAAGGCATCATCAGCCTCTCTTCTGCAGAAACATTCTAAAATCTGTAACAGAGGAGTAAAAGGCAGAGGTATTAACCACATTTGGTTTGTGGAGCTTTTTGTTTGTTTGTTTTGGGGGTTTGAACTTTTTTGTTTGTTTGTTTGTTTG
>VYZQ01036421.1:31363-56546 GCA_013400655.1 Mystacornis crossleyi
TTTTTTTTTTTTGGTTGGTTGATTTCTTGATTTTAAGGGTTTTTTTGGGGGGTGTTTAATCTCTTATTGTGCATGGATCTGGGTTGTAAGTATGTTATTATTACTAAAACACTTGCAAAAATTCCTGATCTAGGTCAGGCTCAAAGCAGAGTAGTGCATTAAAGCTATTTATTCTCTTCTTCACTTAGATATTTTTCCAGGCAACTCCTTTTTATTTTGTTTTATACCCTTTGTACAATGGTACCGGCACTACTTTCCATCTGAGGTGGACCATGCTATACTTGGCCTTGCTCTGCTCTGTTTGAATGCCTCAATAATATGGTTCAAGCGTATTTCTAGGAGTTGCCTGGAAGGCTGTTCCATGACACTTCCCACATCTTATTCACAAATCTGTCACAGATACCCCAAATGATTACATAGTTTTTTTCAAGTAAATGCACAATTATGGTTCTAATACAATCATTAGATTATAACAGCTGATTATCAACAAGGTGTTAGTTTATAAAGAGAATATACCTGGCTTTGTGCTTAAGCTCCACCTTTGCATTCAGATTTGGTCTGCAACACTGACAGGTTAAATGCCCGGAGACCTGAACGGTGATTTAGTGCATAATGGTACAAATGAAGACGTAACTAACTCTGCCATCAGGAGTTAAACTGCTATTATATCAGCAGCAGTGCTCGTGATCTCACATCTAGTTACAGACAGAGGCATAGTTTCTCACCACCGGTGTTGTGGAGTTGGGTCAGAGGAAGTGTATTTTACTGGCAGAACTCCAGGTGAGCTCCGCTGCCGGTTATCAGGGTCTGCTTCTGGAGCAGTGTACTGGCAGTATTCTGATCCCTTTTTCCTGCTTCTCTCAATGCCCAGTCAAAATCCTGACATACTCTATTGTACGTGCATGTGATTCTCTCACACACAGTTGTATAAATGCTGTTTTTCCGAGCCTGACATTTCACATTGCTGAGGAGAGGCATGGGGACAAAATATGTTAGATACTCAGCATCCCTATAAAATCTCATTTTATCTTTGAGGAATTGTCTGGTCTTTTCTGTTGGTTCATCTGTGTTGCTCCAGGGTGAGGGTGATCAGCAGAAACACTGCTGCATTTCAGCATTGCTCATTCCCTATGGGTTTCCATTTCCTTTGCTTTAAATTTTTCCCTTGGAGCTCAAAGTGTACAGGATGGTTTTTCTTAGTTACTTGCAGCCTATTTCTATGTTGATTTCAAGAAATAGGGAAATAATGCTCAAAAAGCACCAGAAGTCACCAGAAAGAAAAGTCCTTTGTGATTTTTCTTCATGAAAGAATATTTAAACTGGATGCAGTATGATGCTGCATAGCTTAATTTTTATGCATATTAAACACAAAATATATGCGTATTTTTTTTTTTAGGACCCCCAGAATGCCGTGCTTGTATGCCAAGCAGATATGTGTCCCTCACACTGTCTTCCTGGCTAAACACAGGAGGTGTTGCAGTGGTGGAGCCATCATCCTTGGAATGCTCAGATATTGCTTTGCTGTGACCCCCAGGTCTCCTGGCAGGCAGTGAAGACGATGTGAAAGGTGGCAGTACACTGCTGGCAGCCAGGGTACCTGCAAAAGAGAAGTTAAGATCTGTAAAAGAAGTATCTTCCCACAGACATTCTTTATCCTGGCTTGTTGCAAAACAACCCCTGCCTGCTTGGACAGGCAGCTTCTAGTGCATAGGGCTGGAAGTGTTTGACCTGGAATGAGGTCTGCAGGGCCTGGAACATGGAGCCTTGCTTAATGTATTAATTGTTTCTTTCATGACCTGAAGAAAAGAAGATTGCTGGTGACTACTGAGGGCTCCTGTTAATTTCAATCTACAAGTCATAATATGAGAGAACCTGGTGACAGCTCCCATTACTGAAGTATAATATTGTCAAAGGCCAAAAGGCTAACTTTTGTCCAGTTTTAACTTGGACTTCAGTACAGGGAAATATAACAAAATCTTATCTGAAGAGCAAAGGTTTCCAACCATTAAAAGGAAGAAAGAAGAGAACAATTTTAAAACAGTGTCTATAAGGGTAGGGGAGAAAAAAAATCAGCTCTTTACTTGATGTTCATTAGAAGTGAGAAGTAACTAATGAAAAAATAAGAGGTTCATCATCTAACTCCATCAAGTAGACATCTTGGTCATGCCTATTTCCTCTCCTCGAGTGGTCCACCTGTGAATAGTTTACTTGCTGGTGCTTGAACTTAAATAGGAGAAGTGAGTGATGTTGTGGAAGCAAACATCCCTTAGGGCATGCTGAATTTTGCTTTATTTAGTTTTGGTGTAGGAAAGAGAGCCAAAGAAGTAACATCAACAAATCCACACTGTACCCCACTTCAACATTAAGACCCCTAATGGTGGGGACGGATGTTCTTGTCCTTTGCTTTGCTGTTAAAGAGGTTGTAAAGTTTAGTCTGGGATCTTGTTCTGGGGTGGAGCACAGAGGCATCTGAACCCACTGTGAGCAGAGGCGACAGCAGAGAAGGGCTGCAGATGACAGCCTACCCCTTCCTGGAGGCACTGGATGGACCAGGACAAGGGTGCCCTTCCAGAATTTGTTGACTGGAAGGGACTTCAGTGGCGATTGCTACAAGCAAGAGCCTTTTGCAGATTTTGGCAGCCTCTTGCTGTAAGAGGCCTGGGTGAGATTTGCTTCGACAGCTGATGTACATAACCCTGAGCAGAGACCAAGGCCCAAGTGACTTCAGTTTCTGTCTTTGCCAAGTTCCTGCTTGCTTGATCCAGCAAGTGACTTTTTCTCCATGCCTTCCTTGATTAGGCTTTACTGCTGAGACATTTTGCCAGCCAACAGGCAAACTTCAACTTCTTTCTGTAATCTTTCAACTTCCTCTGTAATTAGCCTTTGGGATCTGTCTGAAAAAACCTCATAAGCAACTATGATTTCTTGTAGCACAAAAAGGAGGTTTCAACCCTCAGCACAGTTCCCTTGATTCAGATGGACTTTGGTTGTTTGATGTTAGCTGAAGAGGTTGTTTAGCATTTTCTCCCCAAACAAGTTACTTTCTCTTGCTATCAATTTATTTGTCATGACAAGTAATGGGCAAGTGCCACTGACAACAGGCTGAGGGTAAAAATAGTGCTGGGACTAAATTGTACAATGAGTGAGTGAGGCAGACCACTGGTACTNGGACTTCAGTGGCGATTGCTACAAGCAAGAGCCTTTTGCAGATTTTGGCAGCCTCTTGCTGTAAGAGGCCTGGGTGAGATTTGCTTCGACAGCTGATGTACATAACCCTGAGCAGAGACCAAGGCCCAAGTGACTTCAGTTTCTGTCTTTGCCAAGTTCCTGCTTGCTTGATCCAGCAAGTGACTTTTTCTCCATGCCTTCCTTGATTAGGCTTTACTGCTGAGACATTTTGCCAGCCAACAGGCAAACTTCAACTTCTTTCTGTAATCTTTCAACTTCCTCTGTAATTAGCCTTTGGGATCTGTCTGAAAAAACCTCATAAGCAACTATGATTTCTTGTAGCACAAAAAGGAGGTTTCAACCCTCAGCACAGTTCCCTTGATTCAGATGGACTTTGGTTGTTTGATGTTAGCTGAAGAGGTTGTTTAGCATTTTCTCCCCAAACAAGTTACTTTCTCTTGCTATCAATTTATTTGTCATGACAAGTAATGGGCAAGTGCCACTGACAACAGGCTGAGGGTAAAAATAGTGCTGGGACTAAATTGTACAATGAGTGAGTGAGGCAGACCACTGGTACTGAAGTTGCAGCTCCCCTCGGGTATCTCTTCTAAGAAAGAAGGACTTAAATTTCCTTACTTGTGAACTTTGCCCTTATGCAAGCACTGATTTCCCACAAAAAAGGAAATTCATGAAATGAAAAAAAACTCAGATGTGATGGCTGTGTAGGAGCCGGAAAGCCCTGTTACTAGAAATTTGATGAGTGGTTACAGCACAAGAATAGAGTGCTTGGGGCAGGCGTGTTCAGTGATACACTGATTTTATCACTTCTCTAAGAGGAACTGGGCCACTTATGCTGCTCTCATTTCTGTAGTATCTGCATGCTTCAATTTGCTCTTTCTGTGGGCCTGGGAGAGTTCCTCTGTAAAGAAGAGAGTTGCGCTATATTTATTAGCATTGCCTGAATGTGAAAGAAGTACATAAAATCTCTCAGGGGCTGGGAACTGCTGCAAACTCAGTAGTACTACTGCAATGAACCATGCTGTGCACTGGAGCTGTATCCATGCTGGGCATAATTTATACCAATCAGGTAGAAAGTTGTGTTTTGTGTTAGTTACTGACTTGTGAAGTGCACTTGGCCAGGGGATTTTCTTTTTTTTTTTCCCAAGCTGAAAATAGTTGTGGTTATATTAGGGCTGTGTAAACTTTCTCAGATTTCTCTGAGCTGTAAAAATTAATTCTATTGGCTTGTGTGTCCACAGCTGTTAGGAAGGCCCTCTTTGGCATGGATTTAGTGGTTTGCTTGAACAAACCAGCAAGGCAGGAAACAGGCGTTCAAAGTGGTGCTTTACTGACAGGGAGTGCCGTGGAGGGGGAAGAAGAGAGAAGTAAAGACGCAAGCCTTGCAGAAGTGGCTTTCCTGCAGAGACCTCTCATCCCCAGAGAGCAGGACCAAACGGGCCTGTAGTTTCAGGCTGACTGCCTTGCAGTATGGGATTTACTAACAGGCAGTTTTAAAAACTCTGGCATGGAACATTGCACAGTCTCTGAACATAACTCATTGGGAATAGATTTTATATTTGGTTGGAAGTTTGTTTTTTTCTTATTAACACTGTCATTCACCCAAATTTGATCCATAAAAATCAGGGACATGGCACAGTCCGATCCAAAGCAAAAACTTCAAATATGTTGTTTGGGACACAGAGACGTAAAATCCAAACCAGACATGATCTCCTATATAAAATTTCTGCAGATCTTAAATGATTCAGTGCAGTTTGGTAGTATCTGTTTGTGTCATATGTGAGGTTTAGCTCAACTGAATTGAACAAGCCCAAAAATTTTAGACAAACGCAGTGTTAAATTAACATCTTGCCCACTCTGTTTTTTTCTTTTATTGTTTGTTATTCCAGACACAAACACTGGGATGAAGGTTACAAAATCACTCAGAACATGCCAAACAATTATAGTCTAATCACAGTAGAATAGTTAGGCAGTGCTGTTCATCAGTTAAACAAGTGAAACAGCATTTTCACTTGCACATTGAAATAAAAATTTGCTATAGACACTGAGATTTAGTCTGAAGGGCAAAAAACCAGATGTGTTTCCTTTTATTTTTTGTACAAATGAGCAGAACAAGACTAAATTTCTTGGAAAAATTTAAAGATTATAGAAACAAACAAAAATCATTTTAGTACACTGTTCTTTTTCATTTTCCTCATTACACACATAGTTATCGTGCTTGTCTTTACATAACTTAAATGGGCATCTACTTTTGTTTTTCTCAATTAGGTTTCCTTTCAGTAAAATCTGCTGCACTGTGTAGATAAAGAGAGCAACCTTTTTTCCCCTCAGATTCTCTCCTGCACCTTTTCTAGTTTGAGGCAAAAATTTGCACAGCTCTTTGATTCTGGGAAGAAGTAGTTTTTGCAAAATTACTAACAATCCCTGGTAGAATGTGGTTTAAGTAATACTTGATTGAGTCTTCTGCAAGGACGTAGTGGTTACTTTAATGACATCTTCAAAACATAAATGGTGTGAGGCCTACCTACTGTCATGACTGTCTTCTTTAAGGATACACAGTGCCCTTGGCATTCATTAATATGCACTTGCACTTGCAGTTGAAATGTTTAAATGTTTGATGGCAGACCTCTCTATATTTAGAGTAGGTTTTGTGGATGCATATTTCATATGTAACTGAATTGTTGATATTTGCGTTTTGAAAAAATGTATTTGGATAGTGCTTTACTCATCAGTTAAAACACTGATTTTATGTTGGTCTGAGAGCAACTTCAAATACCTTCTTATATGTTGTATCTTAAGTCACTTTATTTCTCCCCCATCACAGTGACATTTGATAGACATCACACTGTAGACAGTGTAGAGCACTGGGTGAGAGGTTTTGGGGGACCATGCTGAGATGTTGTCTTTCTCTGTGGGTGGGTACTGTGGACGCTTTACCTTAGTAGTGGGAGGATCAGGGGCCAGGTGGTGCAGCCAGCAGTGTTTCTGGGAGCAGGCACTGCTCTCTCCCGGGCTGGTGCTGTGCCAGCTGACTGTCCTGCTCAGTGAGGAGCCTGGCATCCTGTCCTGCAGAGCTGTGGAGCAAAGTCTCTGAGACTGAGAGGCAAGACCAACTGCTGTGACACAATTTGAAGTGTTGTTTTCTGTGATTGTTTCTTTCCTAGGGGCATTTCTAGGGGTTTGTCTCAATTTTAATTGATTTTCCTTAATAGTCCTAAAGTTTTATAAACCACGATTAGCAAATCCTCTCATCCTGGCAGGCAGTGATATTGCAGCAGAAGAAACTGTGACGGTGAAGGGATTTGCCCATGTTTACAATGCTAGTATTGGAACTGTGTGAATTTGGACTCTGTGTGAATTTGGGCTGTGCAAACCACCTCCTCCCATAAAGGATGGCCAAGCAGAGATGGCATCTGTGCCTTAGGAACAATATTACTTTCCCAGCAGCAGGGCTGGGATCTGGGCTGAATACACACCAGTGATAGACTTTGCTTTAGGCCCATTTTGCCAGGAGATATTTCCTTCCTAATGACCACCTCTGTTCTGCTTGACATGTCTTTTAATCAAAAGAGGTAAAAAGATGAGATTCCTCTCGTGGCACGAAGACGTGAGTTTCAAAACTCGTCAGAAAATATCTTGTACCCCAGACTCTTAAAGATACATAATTTTGCAGCTGGTTCAAGAGATTAGAGCAAATGTTTACTGGGAATAAATGTCTACTTAAATGTGGCATTTCAAATGAAACCTAGAATGTCCTCTTTGACAATTTTAGCTTTTATCTTCCCATCTGGAAAATGCAATTTCTCAGTGGTATTAACTGCAGTTGCATGAAAATCACTGGACTGCTGTTGACTTGCATTTACTGAAGATACCTGGATTGATATTTGAGTAGCTGAAAGCGTGGCTTGTTTATTTTGTTGTGGTCTATATTGGTAAGATTTGCTTGGATAGCTGTACTTGCAGACTTCCCTTATTTGTGTATATCTTTAAAGGTGCATTACTTGTATGGCTTAAATAGGAAAAAACCTACAGGGTAGAAGCCCTTTTCTAGCAAGATCTAACTGTGTAATAAACCAGGTGTTTTCCTGGTATAGGGTTGTCATCACAAATCGCTCCCCTTGCTGGCACAATGGCACTGGCAAAAGTTTTGCTGTGCAGTGTAGACCCAGCCTTTTTATCCCTTGCCTGCTCTCTGTGTGAAGCAGCAGATCAGCTCATATCACATTGAAGCCAGTCAGACCCGAGCCCTGGCAGCTGGCAGATGTCTACTGGTGTTACTGGATCCAGCTGTCAGATAAAGGCAATTAATTATTCTTAAGTGGTCAAATGACAACTGTAGTCACTTGTCCCACCTGCTGTATGAAGCTTTATGTTCAGGAAAAATTATTTAATCCATTTGTTCTGTACAGCATAGATAAATCTGGGGTGTAAGTAGTGCTGTGCTGTGTAATTGCCACAGTACAAATATGTCCTGGCGTGACTTTATGCTGTTATATCCCCTATCACCAGTCTATACCCAGACATGATTTCTGTGCCTTTAAATGGAGCCTGAGAGAGAAGAGAGGGAAAAAAAAAACCAGTTTTTTTTGTTCCTGAACCTGATGGGAGGGGAGAGGTAGTTTGTAACCTGCCTTTTCTCGGAGGATATATTTCTAAATTTGGCTAAACCAGGACAAAATAAAGCAATGTTCTTAGGGAATCCTTACCGGTGAGGTCGTGCCATGGAAGAAAGAAAAAGTTAAATGGGAATGCCTCACCTCTGTTCCTGGGAAGATCATGGAAGAGATCCTCTATAGGCTGTACTAAGGCACATGAAGGACAGGGAAGTGATTCCAGACAGCCACCACAGCTTCACCAAGGGCAAATCCTGCCTGACCAAGCCAGTGGCCTTCTGTGATAGAGTAGCTCAATCAGTAGACAAGGGAATGGTTACAGATGTCGTTTATCTGGACTTCTGAAAGACGGACACATTCCCCCTTAACATCCTTCTCTCTAAACTGGAGAGAGATGGATTTGATGAGTGGACTGTTTGGTGGATGAGAAAGAAATTGGACAGTCACATCCAGAGGCTAGTGGTCAATATCTCAGAGTCCCAATGGAGATTAGTGACAAACGGTGTCCTTAAGGAACCTGTAAGAGAGCCTGTGTTATTTTATTTCTTCATCAGTGACATAGACAGAGGGATCGAGTACACCTTCAGCAAATTTTTAGATGACACCAAGCTGAGTGGTGCAATTGACACACCTAAAGGATGGGATGCCATCCAGAGGGACCTGGAGAAGCTTGAGAAGTGAGACCATGGGAATCTCAGGAGATTTAACAAGACCAAGTACAAGGTGCTGCAGCTGGGTCAGAGCAACCTCTGGAATCAGCACGTGCTGGGGATGAACAGATGGAGAGGAGCCCTGGGGATGAGCAGACTTGGGGGTGCTGGTGGGTGAGAGGCTGCACATGACCCAGCCATGAGCACTCCCAGCCCAGAAAGCCCAGCGTGTCCTGGGCTGCATCCAAAGCAGCGTGGGCAGCAGGGCCAGGGAGGGGATTCTGCCCCTCTGCTCCCCTGTGCCCCTGCCTAGAGTGCTGCGTCCAACTCTGGGGCTCCCAACACCAGAAGAATGTGGACCTGTTGCAGCAGGTTCAGAGAAAGGGCCACAGAAATAATCAGAGGGCTGAATGAGGAAAGGCTGAGAGAGTTGGCATTGTTCAGCCTGAAAAAGAGAAGGCTCTGGGGAGACCTTGTGGACTTCTGGTACTTGAAGGGGTAGCTTCATGAAAAGGGGTACCTTTTCATGAAAAATGGGGTCAAGCTTTTCAACAGGACTTGTAGCAGTGGGCTAAGGGGTAATGTTTTTAAACTAAAGGAGAGTAGATTCATATAAATTATAAGGAAGGAATTTTTAACTATGGGAGTGGTAAAATGCTGGAACAGGTGGCCCAGAGTGGTGGAAGATGCCACATCCCTGGGAACGTTTCAGGTCAGATTGGATGGGGTTCTGAGCAAGTGGAAGGTGTCCCTTTTCATTTCAGGGGGTTGATGACCTTTGAAGATCTCTTCCAACCCAAAATATTATATGATGCTATGACTGTGTGTTTTGTTATTTTTTAATATAAACATTGAATACTATGTCTGAAATCTGGCTTGACTATGAAAAGTTCAGTATTTTCAGAAAATATCTGGAGGACTGTATTTCCCAGCCCTCTGCTCTATCAGAGATAGCAAACCTAAGATAACTCATGCACATTTTACAGGTACTTTCCTGAAAGGTATAAAATGATAAAAGGCGAGTGGCTTTCTGTTGTGTATTGCATCTAGATGAACACTTGCAGATTGATTAAAATCTTCCCCATGGAGATGACATTGCATTTGAGATTCCCTGTCTGCTTCTGCTTTGAAGATAACTGTTCATACCTGCTGTATTTAAATACGAGAATTTGCTCTGGGCAACATTAGAATGTAAAGGTTTTTTCTAACACCTGAAATGTAATCCATTTGCATTTAGCCATCAGTTGAATCCTGCTGCTCACTGGGTAGAGGTAATGAACATAGTGATGAACCTTAATGTAGGAAATGAGTGTCCTGGTACCAGACCATTTGTAGTCCTGATGCCTTTTTTTTTTTTTTTTTTTTTAAATACCTATTCCAAGTAGTTTCCTGCTGCCTCCTTTGTTTTCTGAACCCTGACAAGGAGTTCACCGTAAGATATATTCTCTAATAAGAGGTTGATTAAAAGTCTTGTTCTCTACAGGAACAAAGAGAAATAGGATCTTTTCCCGTGGACCATTTCTGTCCTGACCAGTCAGTATTTGATAGCTTTCATTCCTGGGAGCTATGCTGCTTTGGAGAAGGGTAGCTGCAAGCTGTTTTGGACTCTGGGGGACCTTCTCCACTCTTCCCTGAAGAAAGAGTGAAGGGGGACTGTGGTCCTTGCTGGAGTGTCTCAAACTGTGCAGGTAATGATTCCTCTCCCCGCTGTATGTAGCCGACTGATGAAGATAGGGGGCTCTTATTTTCCTAGTATTGTTTTGTTGCTGAGAGATCTTGATAAGGGGGAGGGAGAAGGGAGTCCTCAGAAATAATAACACCACCACAACAATAATAAAAATCTTCCCGAGCCTTCTGATTTTTCTCTTTTAATGTAACAAAAAATCTCATGGTAATTGTTTGTTTCCTGCTTTTTCAGGAAATAACTTCTTTGGATGTTCGTGGCTCTTTGTACTTATGGCTCTTTGTACATGCCACTCTATAGTTTCTAGTGTTCTTTATGGTATGCAAGCTACCATTTATCATAATCACATTTTCACTCTTTATTCTCTTCTTTTTACCCTGATTCATCAAGATACCTGTGCTGCTTCTATGTTCTGTTTCAAGTCTTTTCCAGAAACACCTGCGTACTCTCCAGTACATAGGCTAGATTATGTCCTGATGGTACTGAAGCAAAAACTTATTTGTTTCTACTTCCCACTTGAGCAGAACAGCAGGTGACCTATGGTCATACTGTTCTCCAGTTCTGTATTAGGGAAAAAATATAGTTATTAACTTTTGGGGCGGGCAGTTTAAAATAAAATGTGTGTAATTAAGGTCAGCAATGAGTCAGCCTTGAAGGCTGTGATTCAGCTGTGATGCCCTATGCCTCACAGAGTGCAGCCCAATGCTCCAGCTATCCCTTTCTGTGGCTGCCAAGCTGTGCTCCTGTGGGGTGAGGGCAGTGCATAGCTATGCATGATGGCTGTGTCTATATTTGTAGACACTGTAGCTATACAGTGTAAGGAATGCTCCCAGGGGCTGGAACCTGGCAAGCTGTACTTTTAAATTGCTAAAACACTTGGAGTTTCAACCCCTGCCAGACAGAACTCTCCTAGAAAATTGCCAGGCACTTACTGAAATCTGGTGTGGGCCATGGCCCACATCCAGCAGGCAGTTTGTATCCAGCCACCCTCTCCTGGAAAGAAGGGAGGTTTGATAGTATGGACCCAGCTCACTCCATGCCAAAGAGTGGCCATTCACATGCTCGGTTTACTCAAGTACCTGCAGCTACTGTCTTTTGCCCCTTGCTGAAGAACAGGCAGGCCAGGTACTGGTGGCAGAGTGTCAGGAGATCTGAGACCTCCTCCCAGTGCATGTTCCTTGGCAGAAATGCATGCACCACAGCTCTCTAATTAGTCAGTGAGATTAAGGAAAGCAGTTTGACTTTCTCATAAAATCTTAAATAAAAATCAGGCAGAGACAGGGAAATGTCTGTTGCCTTTTTAGACACAACAGCCATTGCCACAGGGCCTGGTGGGTCACAGCAGACCACTGGCAGACACAGGGAAGGGCCCTGCTGAGGGTCAGCCCCGTGGGTCCTCTGTGCAGGGCAGTGATGGGGTGGGACCTGGCTGTGCCAGCCCGTCCGAGCACAGGCAGGATCACTGCGTTGGAGCAGACTTTGTCTGTGCTGGACATTCAGCAGGGGGAATGGAAAGTCAGGGAGCTTTAACGACACCACTGCCATCCACAGCATTTCCTGTCAGGGTGCTACCTGGCTCCCTGCACCTGGGCAGACCAACTCTTCCCTCCTCTTTTCCAGTGCTGTTTTGTGGACAGTGATCTCCGACAGTGAGGTCATAGTCAGTCCATCTGTTTAACGACTGTTGCTGCAGACCATCTTCCTGTGTTCTCTTCTGAACATGCTTATCAACCTGTTTCCCATGGTGAAATGCCTTTCTTCTGGGTTTTTTCTTGCTCAGGAGGGGAGGGAATATCTATGCATTCATCAGAATTCTCCTCAATTCCAAATGAAATATGAGCACTGGTGAAAACCCTTTGCCTTGTAGAAGTTCATTGTACAGGTATAAATATGGGATAAATACACAGAAGTGCTGAAGAACTTAATGGCACAGCCCAAATAAATAAAGCCCATCCAAACAAATGGTCTTTGGTTTGGATAGGCTTTATTTGTGTCCGGTCCATGATGGAGAGTAGTCCTGGTGTAATAATGAAAGGACCAACACCAAGAGTAATGTGGCAGTGAATGGTGTGCCTTGTGGTTAGAATTCAATTTACAGTGTTTGTATTTTGTTTGAGAGTCATGAAACAAAGAAACAGAAGGCTGCTTTGGGTATTCCAGTACAACTTGGAAAGTAAGCAGGCTTCTCACTTCCTAGCCAAACAAACAAACAAAAATACCTGCAAAAACAAAGGAATTTGCTATGAGATGCCACAGAAAACCAGTGTAACTTTTTGGAAGCTGAGCTATTTAAATCAAATTGCTTTTGGCAGTGTCATAGCTATGTATGACACTGCCAATAAATGACAGAAAAAAACCCACCCTGAGTTAATTTTGCTTTTATAAAGTTTATAAATACAACTAAGGGTTTGAGTTGCAAGCTCTTGCTTTTGTCAGCTGTTTGTTCCCCACTACATAAGTCTTATTATAATTAGAAGTGTATGTTTAACACATGAATTTTTATCTCATGTACACTTCAATATAAGCATAAAATCTTGGTTTTCTGCCATATTTTGTTCCTGGAACATATTTTTCTTTCAACACCTTCATCATAATTAATTGGTTACTTACTGTTGTGATAGAATTTCATAGTGCTTAGAATTGCACTATGGGTAAATCAGCAATAAGTTTTGAGAGAACTTGATTTAAAAACCCTATCTGTTAAAAAAATTGACTTAATATGTTAATAAGCTTTCCTTAGTGGATGATTGTTTCTTCTGTTTTGTCACAGGTACCTGAATTTTTCTAACTATAGAAACATGCAATCTCCTGCGAGTTAGAGAACATTATAAATGCACTCTGCTAGAAGAAAAAAACCTGTGAACAGATTCTGTCATGGGAAAGACAGGAATGTGGATCTTCTCCTATATGGACTGAAAGAGGCTGTGTTCCAACTCCCTGCTTTATTATAGTCTGACTTTTAATAAAAGAATTTATTTATCTTCTTTTTTTTTACCCTCTTTTCTCTTTTTCATTCTTCAGGCAACATCGAACAACACAACTTTCTGTTTCATGTATGTTTTTGCTACCTCCAACGCTAAACTCTAGTCTTCAATGGCTGTCTTGCAGATATAACTGGTATAGTGAAGGCAATATTTTTGTTGCTTTGTTTGGTTTCGTTTGGTTTCGTTTGGTTTGGGTGATTTTTTTGCCAGTGTTTCTGCAGCACATATACTATCAACAAGGTGTTGCCCACATTAGGAAGGCCACTGATTGATACTGGGAACTCAGGACAATGCAAATGAAGCAAGGGGGGAAAAAACCCCAAACTAAACAAACCAAAGCAACAAAACAAACAAACCACCAAAAATATTGCCTTCACTATACCAGGGTGTACCCACTTACTGTTTAGTCTTTGTAGTACTGAGAGTATTGAGCTTTTGAGGTGATCTAGTGCAGCTAGGGAGTTAACCTGCCTGTCCCTTCTGGGAACCCAGATACAGCAATGTATGCCTTCACTGGCCATCAAAATACTGCAGTCAAGGATAGGGGCAAGCAGAAACCTCGCTGATGGTGCTCTGTTACAAAAAAATGGATGTTTTTGTATTGTTTCATTTTCTCTTAAAATAAATATGCTTTTATTTGTTTGTTGACTGGTACCTCGTACATAAAACTGAAGGCTTTTGAAAAATAAGGTAAATATCTTAGACTGCTCTTCAAGAGGGTGTCTATTAATAAATTGATAAAAGCTTCTAGGGAGAAACTGTACTAAGCTACTAAAGACCTTTCAGAATTCTCCTGTGATGTTTTTCTTGGTAATATTTTTCCCTCTCTCTTTCTTTTCCTCTCCACAGTGCAGCAGTTTATTTGAGAGCACCCCTTGACACTATGTCTTCAGTGTCTTTGAGAGATCATCTCACAAACAGTCTGTGGAGAAGCACTGCTAGAGGTGGCCACATCCCTCTCGCTGTGTTTCAAGCATCACAATGTGCAGAGTGGTGTCCCACTTTAGGGTGCTCCATGCAGATGGAAGGGGAACTGTGAAGCTGAGTTTTTGTCTTACCAGTTTCCAGTCTAAACAGGGGAGCAGAGAGTAGTGCTCTAAGGAATAGTGCACTTACTCTTGAGCAGAGGAAGAGGAAAGATGGTGAAAGAGAACATTTTATCTCAGAGTGCAGGTTTTGAGCTATTTATAACTACTTCAGGAGTGGATAAGCAAGAAGGCATGGTACGACCCTAAAAAACTCTGCTCCAGGTGCTGTGATAATAAAACTCCAAACAGGATATGTGGCAAATACAGGGAAAAAACCACTCCAAACCAACAAATCACAAACTTGAGATAAAAAGGTAAGTTTCAGAGGTAATAGTTCCTGCCAGAAGAGATAGCAGCACAGAGGACCCACATAGATAGCAGGTTTTATGAACTAGAAAAGGCTTTGAAGAAAACGCTAAAAAAAAAAGGGGAGGGGGGGGGCGGGGGGAAGAAGAAGAAATAAAAAAGACCATGCTTGATTTCTAAGTCCCCCAAGCAGTAACCACATCCTCTCTCTCTCTCCCCAGCTGCTTTTCTTTAACTGCCCAGCCAGTGAAGCTCATATGGGCAGCGCTCACACTGAGAGTGAGAACCTGTCACTTGGCCATGATGAGGAAACACTTCCTCCTGACCTTTCTCTTTGTGTGTTTTCATAATTTATGGCTGCAAAGTTTGTTCAGCTGTTGGGCTGGGGCCAGTGTACCACCTTCTAGTCCAGTGATGTCTTAAATTTGGCAGACGAAGGACAGACCTGATGTATGCAAGCAGTCAGGACAGTGAACATTGCCCTCCCCATCCACCCACACAAGTGGTTTTGGGGATAAGATGAAGAAAAACAGTCCTTTAGAGCTGAGTTGTGTGCTGGCCTTGACAGGTACAGTGAGGGCCTATGAAAAGCTTTCAAACTGCCAAAATTGTTAAAGGCAATATGCCGCAACATCCTCTCTGCTGCCTTAGAAGTCTCTGGTGGTGCAAAGGACTAGACCATGGGTGCAGGTGTTGTGAGTGATGGCAAATACTTTGAAGATGAGGGTCTGCCACTCGGAAGAGAGGGTCTGCTGGCAGCAGCATTCTCTGGGCAACCTCTGCTTATCTTGCTTATTCTCCCTAGGAGAAGCAGTGCTAGTGCTGGGGTTTGTATTTTTGGGACAGTCAGAGGTTTTATCCCAGGTATGAGAGAGAGACAGCAGCTGTAAATCTTACACAAGAAATCCCACGAGGACAGGACCCCGCTTCCTCGGATTCAAACTAGTCTTTGCTCTAATCACTAGAAGAAGCCAGTGCCATTTTGTCACCTTGAATGGGTCTTCAGCAAGTGGTGTTAGTTTGCAGCTGAATTGCCTAAGAGCCTTCCTTCCTTTGCTCTGCTGAGAACTGAACTGGCTACCCTACTGCAGCCAACTTTTTAAGGGAGCTGCACAAATGCTTAGTAATGCAACCAGACAGTGTCTGAAAGGTGATAAAATTAGATGATGTATTTGTTCCCAGAAATGCATGGGAACTTCACACCTTAGAGCATCTTTCAGGGAAAAACAATATAACAAGCCCTCCACCCCTTGTTGTTTCTACTTAGCTTATTTTACTTTTGTTACAAATTTTTCTCTTTACCTCTTTGTAATTTTCCTTTTCTTCTTCTTTATTATAATATTTGGTCTGATTACCTTCTTAAATAATAGTTTTAAACCACAAATAATTAAAAGATTTTTTCTGAGTTGTCAAGAGATGGACAAGATTGAAAAGAAATGATCCAGGAACCATATGAAAAAAGCTAGGTATTTTCCAAGGTTGCCCCCTTGCATGTCAGTTTTTAAGTGTTCGTTTCAGGACTGCTGTTGTTCAAAGCAAATATACTGGGCAATGTATGTGGAAAAACCACCACAACTTATCTGTTTTCCCTACCAAGAGGAGAAGGAGGTGGTTACTGCAAATATCACAGAAGGAGCTTGCTGCTGATACGAGACAAAAGAGAACCAGCTGGGAAGCTGGAGCTGGGAGGGTACAAATGGCAGATCTAAATGATGTGGCATCGCAAAAAGCCAAATGCCTACATGGACAATGGCTTGTGTCTTGGTCAATGTCAGAGAGTTGCATTAGTGTTAGCACTAGTGGGAAATATGTATCTAATTTCTTTTGTCAGGATTGAATCAAACTCTACAGAAGGCTGGGCTTTGAATCCAGAGAAAATGCTATTATTTTTAGGGGAGTGGGGTGCAACTGACAGCGTGAAAGCTTAGCAGTGTCCTCACAAGTTATCCAAGCATCCTAGAGAAAAGTGGCTGTCCTGCCCTCTGTACAGGGTAACCTTTGTCTCAGATGTGCTTTTGTTAAACAGTAATTGTGGATGAAGCAAAAACAAACCTCTGCATTCTCCTCTCTCTATCTATTTGTGCTGTTACATGCCTGAACAGGTAAAACAGTGCTTAGCAAGCTGTCTGCACTTTGATTTTGCTGCACTTACCCAGGATCTGAGAAAACACGTATCAGTTTTGACTGCAAGGGTCAGTTGCATATTTCTGGGAATACCGCTTTGGTTTTAAAATGCAGCCTTTCCAAGTGGGCCAGGCAAAAATATCTTCCATGGAGCAAATCATTCCCAGATACATTTGTGACTGGAATTTATTCACTGCAATTTAAGGTTTTAAATAAAGTGTGTGGGATACTAGTAAAACGCTAGTTAAAAAATCAAAGTGTGATCAAGCTTCACAAATAAATAACATCCTGAAAACTTTTGCTTCTCACTGACTCACTTTTTTTTTTTAATGTAACAAGTTCCTCTTTGATATTTGTAATAAAACCCACAAAACCCCACTAATATTTAGCACTGCTGAATAATCTTCCCACATCAGAGGGGAATTTTTCTTGTGGTTTTTCAATAGATACTCAGCCTGTTTTGTTTAAACACCTCTGCAAGTTTTTCTTTTAAGTATGAAGATTTTTCATGAGCTTGCAGGTGGTTTAAAAGACAGTGCTCTGCTTTTACTTTTCTTTTTCTGCTCTAAGATAAAAAAGACTCTAGGATATTTTTTAACTAGTTTTCTTGTAACTAAGAAGAGGTTTTTGTGAAAAATAACATCAAAAGCAAGCAGAAGCAGAGTGGGACAATCCCCTCCCTTGCCAGGCTGGTGATGCTGTGCCTGATGCCCCCCCGGACAGGGTTGGCCCTCCTGGCTGCCAGGGCACTGCTGACTCATGTTCAACCAGGACTCCCAGGTCCCTTTCCACTCCACTGCTCTCCAGCCTCTCATTCCCGAGTCTGTACATCCAGGGTTGCCCCATCCCAGGTGCAGAATCCATCACCTGTTTTTGTTAAACTTTACAAGGTTGGTGATTGCCCAGCCCTCAGATTAGTTGAGGTCTCTCTGCAGGGCCTCTCTGTCTTTAAGTATAATTGTAAAACTTATTGTACCTTTGAGTGCTATGTTCAAGTCATTTATGAAGATGTTGAAGAGCACAGGGCCTCAGGTGGAGCCCTGAGGAGCCCCAGCAGTGACAGGTCACCAGTCTGGGGTCATCCCATTCATTACAACCCTTTGTGCCTGACCCATGAGCCAGCTGCTCACCCATCACGTGATGTGTTTATCCAGCTGTGCGCTGGACGTTTTCTCCAGAAGGGTGCTGAGAGAGACAGCATTGACAGCTTTACTGAAATCCAAAAATATTACATCAACTGGCTTCCCCTGATCAGCTAGGTGGGTTACCTTGTCATAAAAGCAAATTGAGTTGTCAAGCAAAACTTTCCTCTCATGAAGCTGTGCTGGATGTGACTGATGACTGCATTGTCTTTCAGGTGTTTTTCAATAATTACTAAAATAATCTTCTCCGTAATTTTACCAGCCACTGAAGTAAAGACTGCTCTCCTTGTGCTGAAGCTTTTCTGGCCGTTTCACTCCTGTCACCAGAGATTTTTAAACTGGTCTTTTTTGTGTTCACTGTGACCAAGAGAGTCAACAACCACCACTCCACTTTTCCATTAACAAGCAGCAAATCAAGGAGAGCAGCTTTCCTGGTTGGCTCCCTTTGCACCTGTACCATGAAGTCGTCATGTGTTTCAGAAATGTTACCATGTGTTTTAGAAATCTTGTGGACCTGTTTGTACCAGCTGTGTGGGTCTCTGACTTAACATATGGCCAGTTGAAGTCCCTCATAAGGACAAGGGCCATTGGTTTAGAGGCAAACTTTAGTTCCATAAGGAATAATTCATTGGTATTGTTGTCTTGGCTGGGTGGCCTATAGTAAACTCCCAGTTTACTGTCCTTCTTGGTGTTTGTGGATATGCACTCAAATTTTTGTGCAACCTGGAGATTTAACTCACTTTCAGTAACACTTAGGATATGTTTCTCAGCACAAAAAGTGTTGGTACAGTTCTTTTTCAAAGGAAAAGTCCTGGCAAGAGTACACAAACTTTGATCAATCTGTGAACTGCCGTGTGTTCTTAGAAGGGGCCATATAAAAGTAATGTTTACAGAGTGGTCAGAGTTCCTGTATGTTCTTTATTTTATACTGTATAGTTTTGTGCGGAGCTACTGTTCTTTCCTTTTTTTTTTGGTAATTTTTATATTTTTGATGGACTGAATCAGTTTCACTTGTGAAACAGTGGTCCCAGGAAGAAGAGTCATCCTTATAACCTGCATCCCAGGTCCTTAACCTTTTCAGAAACTACAAAACTGGGCAGTATCAGAGCAGTAAGGGCCTGTTATGCCTCAACTCTTGTAAGCCCTCAGATGCCTTCCCTGGAGCCTCATCCCTAAGGCAAATTAAAGGGAACTGTTCATACGGCAGGCCACAGTCTTCAAGGCATGATAGTGTAACAATGTAATTTTGACATCTCCCAGGACCTCTGCCATCCCCCCAGCACTTAGAAGGGGACCAGATTTCAGGTGACGTCACTTTGGTGCCTCCCGTGTGAAGGAGTAGGGGAACAGAGGTTAGGGGATTTCTGTGCTCACTGATCTGTGCAAGTATCCTGTCCTGCTTGGCTGGTCTTCCTATCATACCCTCCTTCGCAGTTTTATTTAAATTCTACTCCTTCCTTAGCTGGGAAGCGCCATCCAGCTGGAGCAGATCAGGTCTATGGATGTACACCACTTGCCCAGCACTGTGGTCGAGTCCTGCATTCTGCTACATGATTTTGCTCTGTTAGAAGATGAGGGTTGCTTTGGTCCCTTTGCAGTTGTCTTCATGCCACAGCCACTTGCAGAGCTGTGAACCAGTAACTTTAACAGAAACAGTGGAAGATGCTGCAGGGTTAAACAAAACCAGTGGTACCTGCTGCATAAAGGGAGAGTGGCATCTACAGTGCCTGATTGATTTCAAGAAGTGTATTCACATTTCTGCAAAGACTGGGCTCAATCAAGTGGGTTTTTCTCTGCTGCACTGTACATATATGTAGCACTTCTCCTTGTGTCCCTCACCCCCAAGTGCCATTCAGAAGAACTGGACTGTTGGCAACTTGCTCCAGAATTGTATTAGCTGTGCTTAACAATGTCAGATGCCCATCACCAGCTTGCTCCTGTGTCTGATCAACATGACTCCAGCCACATATAACAGATGCCTGTAAAAGAAAGCACCTGCATTAAGAAATATACACAGCTCTTTCAAGGTTTAGAATAATGTCAGAGATGATGCATTTGCCCTTTTAACAAATTAGCTGAAAAACTATTTTCTGCCAAGATTCTAATTGCAGCCTTTTGCTTCATAGTCTGTAGGGCCCTGAAATGTTAGCTGGCATTTTGCCGTGGTCATGAAATGTGACTTATCCTTATTAATTCAGTGTTCAAGGACAAGAAAGTAGGATTTCTTGGATTCACAGGTCACCGGAAAAAAAATGTACTTCACTCTGAAAATTGAAAGGAGTCTTGGTCTTCTGGGAGCTGCCTTTAGGGTGTTGTATATTTGCAGATGTACAGCTAGAGGAATTTCCCTTCTTTGTAGTTTGTAGGATAGTAAACTTTTCAATGACCTCTATTAATAAACTCTCAAAGGTGTTTGTTACAAAAAAAAGTTGCATTGATCAGCATCTTCAAAGACAAGAAATTCAAAGATTATGACTGACTCTGTTCTTGAATGAATCATTTGCTGAAAGTTTGAAGTATAATGCAATTCCAGCTACCATACTGTAATGCTTAATTCCAGGGGCTAACTCACTACCTTTAATCAGACTGAGTCAAATCTTGCTCTTTCAAGAAGTTAATTTATGTTGCTGGATCCTTGGCTTGGGCACATCAAAGAACACACGTGGCAGAGGAGAAGGGACTTAGTCTGCTTTTTGCCTGTAGAAGCAGATGGTAAAGTTTGAGCAAACCTAAACCATGAAGTATGCCTGGCATTTCTGAGGACTGATCCCCAAGTGTTTATTCTTACAGGTGCATTTTACTGCTGTAATATTTTTTCATTACAAATTAAATAATGCAGTATAGTAAATACGTGGTTAACACTGTCCAAGTCTTACAATTGTAAATTCTGTCACAGTTTTTTATAGACTTCTTCTTAGAGGGTTTGGCTGATTCCTCCTCCTTATGCTTAAAGGTGAAATTGGTGCTGTCAAACTTTAAGCATAATACAGTCGTGGAGCAAGTCAGAAGTTAGGTTACATCCATGTATAAGTAGGGCTTTCAGAGCACCTGAGCTTTTTATTAATTTTTTTTCAGGCTGTATGGAGGCTTTCTGCAGACCCATATTAAATGCGCAGACCAGAGGTTACTCCTACTAAGAAAGAAATGAGTGCCAAAGCAAGCCAAGTTTTGTAGAGTTGGGAGAGAAAACTCACCCCATGTTAAAGTTAATACTTCAAAAGGCTGAAGCACTATTCAGACAAAGAAAATTAAAAGGATCATAAACCCTGGCAGGTTGAGGGCATAAATATAACTGTCTGTCAAAAAAAGGGTTTGAGTAACAGTTAACAGAAGTGATAAATCTCTCTTCCAATTCATCAAGAACAGGAACCATGCCAGAGAGTTTGTAGGGCTAAATAGATGATACAGCTATCAAAGAATGACTTAGGTAAGACAAAGCTGTTGCAGAACAAGTAAATAAAGCTTTTTAGAGTAGAAGAAGCCTGGGTGATCCCCATCTTGGAGCTTTTCTTTGTGACAGGCTCATCAGATGACCATCCCAAAATTAAAATTATGAAGCAGTAAATGAACAGTAACACAGTACTAGAAGCAGATGGCATTGACTTAAGAGTTTTGGAGGTATCCAGAGGTGAAACAACTCAGTGGTTAACACTGGTGTGTAACCACTTGCTTTGCACTGCTTTGATAGCCGGTAAATGTGACACCAGACTTAAAAAATTCCAGCATTCCAGCTGAGGTCCCAGGGAGGTAGGGGCACGTAAGAATAGTGTCTATAGTAGAAAAACTGGTAGAAATGGTAAGAAAAAAATGGAAAGAATGAGCACAGACAAATATGATGTTTTGCAAAGAGTTAATACTAACTTGTGCAAAGGGAAGTCCTACCTCAATAACCTATGCGTTCTTTGAAGTCATTTGCCAAAACATGTCAGCTATGAGAGACCTTTTGATATGAACTACCTGGATTTCTGAAAGGCTTTTGGCAAGATTCCTTCACCAAGATCTTTGAAATGCACTAGATAAACAGTCTAGATGTACAAGGGAAAGCAGAGAGGAAAATTAGCTGAAAGGTAGAAACCATGCTGGGGGGGCAGAGAACGGCGAACTTTCCTGCTGGTGCAGGGACAGCAGTGGAATTCCATGAGGAGTCTGTGCTAGGATCTGGGATGTCTATGTTTCATGGTACTCATGACCATCATTAATAAAATAATGACCACAAGTGGGAAGATGATATTCTGCCACATAAAATTCTGACCTAACATAGTACTGATACTTCTGTGTTAAGATAGGCTCTTCTCCACTGCTGGTCTAGGGCGTTTCAGCTGCTGACATAAGTACCTAATTAGAGGTCAAAAAGACAGATGTTATGGACTTCCACTAGACTCCTCAATATAAGCTTTTGAGTGCTGGGTGCCTTAAAAGTGAGCAGTGGACGTTCATGAGTCTTAAAAATGCTCCTTGATTCTCTGCGTAGGTGTTTTCTTAGAACTAGAGGTATGTCTATCCCTTTATCTGTGGATCACTAACAGATGTATCCAAAGAGACACTCTCACTACAGGTTCCTGATGTAGCATGTATCACACCATTTTGTCAGCAGTCAGGTGGAGTAATTTTAGGCTATTCCATATGTACAGATTCATAGTTTTACATTAATTGATAATGAAGGATTTTATGAAGCTCTGAGCTGTGTTACTTTAATACTGAAGACTGATGCATGAACCACAGTGCTTTCCAGTGGGGACTTTGGTAGCTAAAGCTCTGGTTTTGTGCCAAGGAATCTGCTTGACTCATTTCAGGTGACTGCAGCGTCAGTTTGTCTTGCTCTTTGTTTGATTCAGTTTTCTGTTCTACCCTTAATCTTTGCTGGTGGGATATTTTTTCTCCAGATTCCTCCATCATGCTGCAAAAAATGCTCTACTGGACTGTGATGTAATTTCTTGTTATTTTGTACAGGGAGCTGTGGAACAATTGTTTTTGGGATTACAGACTCTACACAGCAGCTTAAGGAGACCTGAGCAAGCAGAAGTGCCCTAGCAGGTCCAGGACAAGGGCAGCGATGACTGAAGTCCGTCGCTACTGTTCAGCTTGCATTGCCCTGGCCTTCAGTGAGTGCTTTTTATTTCTTCAGGATGTTTTGCTCCAGAGGTGAGGTTAATTTTGTATATGCCCTCTTACCTTTGCAAAGTTTCATGGGTGCATTATCTAAACACAGTTCTGGTGCTTTTTTCATGACATTATTGGTCCTTGCAATATTTTGATGAGACATTCGTTACTATGCTAGACTTTCAAACCATGATGAATCTATCTATGATGAATACACGGATTATGCAAGGGACAACACTGTAACAAGTATTTTTTTGTTTTTCTGATATAATATTAGTGGATATCAGCCTGGAAAATCATGAAGCTGAATAACATTAGGAATTTTCAACTGAGATGTGAAAAGAAAGATCTGAAGACTGTAGGCTACTCTAATGCAACAACAAAGGTATCAGTGGAATTGAAACCATAAACTCCCCTGTTGATTTTGTTTGTGTGTAAATATTAAATCACACACAATTATATAACAGTGGTGGTGTTATTTACAAAATTGTAGCCACATTTGGAAGAGATGTTGCATTTCAAGTAAATTGTTTAACAGAACAAAATGTCCCTGCAAAGCCACAAGCATTAATATTGTAATGATGTTCTTAGTGGATAAGCTATTGCATATAGATGACACACAACCACTGCAACGGATACACTCTGGCTTTCTGTCAGTAAAACAGGGCATGAAGAAGCTGAATAGCAGTCATAAATTTTCCTACAGAAGCTTTCTTATATTAAAAAACCATCTACAACTTGATAAAACTTCAAGGTATTTGTAGTGGAATATAGTTAGTGGACTTCTTCAGACTCTAGGTTCAGTTCCTATTTCTGCCACAGACTATTTCACAAGATCATAGCTGACTTTTAAAAAATTCCTTCTGCTAATCTAATCTGAGGACCACTGAAACAAAATGAAGCTTCTGACATCACAGTGTTGAATGTTGAAATCAGTACTGTCCACTTTCAAGCACCTCACCTGTAGTGTCTGTGCATGGCTTCTTTATTTGAAAAACTAATTGCAATATTCACCTTTCTCTACTCCAGATCTCTGTCTGTCTGTCCATCTGTCTCTCTCTCTCTCTTTCCCTTCCTCCCTGTCCTACAGAGTTCAGGAGATCTTAAAAGGCCTGTAAAAGTCTAAGTCCTCTCGAAGTTTGCACCTTCTTCTACTGAAATCGTGTAAAACTGGGTATCTAATGCCCATGAGGATGTAGCTGAACCCTGTAGGGTTAGGGACAGACTTTACATCGTTGTGTGTCACAAAGGCTCTTCAGTGGCAATGTAAGACTGTTGCATGGGTCTTTAAAAGTAATGACAACAGTCAAGGAGTAATTCTTTTGATTCTCAAGTGGTTGCTATTTGCTGCTGTACAAATGACTGACACTGATCTGTGATACTCACTTTACATTCATTTCACTACTAGAGGGACGATAACTCATCTATGAGGAAAATAAATATTGTGATACTTAAATAATGGAGAGGATGTCTTCTGATTCACCTTTCCAAAAATTGTTAGCATGTTTGATAGAAAGAACTTAAATTACTTTGAGACATGATGTTACAATGAGTCACTAAACAGCAGCCTCAGGAAATCATGGGGAAGAGTGATTTGGTAGTGACATAATTATGGGAACTGTTTGGAAGAGAGAGTTGTTTGTACCAGTGGTAAAAGTGCAAATCTGAAGAAATGAGGAAGGCAAACAGCCATGAAAAGAAAGGCAAAAATCTTATCCATCCTCTAAAACAAGTTGACAAATTTTTCAGTATAGTTGGAATTTATTTTACATTCAGCCTTTCTGCTATGTCATTTCTATTTATTTCACCTGGAATTTCAAATGTAGTTTTTTCCTGTGGGGAGTCAGACTGATAAGTGAGCACATGTATGGAAGAGATGGAAAGATCGCCTTAACTGACATCCTGATAAAGAGCTCAGCAGCTTAATTGGAAAAATGTTATGCAACACACTGTGTGTCATATCTTTGACTCTCATTAGTGAGCTCAGAGGATATTTACTTTGTTTACAACTCAGATTGGTCTTGCCTGCCTCTTTAACAATTGTGAATAGATATTTGCAAGCATATTTTCTTCTTTGTGGCTATGTGGTTATTAAATTAATCAAACCTAAGGCTTAAGATTTCAAACTGGATGGCCTTAGATGAGGCGTTTAAATGTAGTGGACTAGTCTGCAGGTGTCTCTGCTGTTTTTAAGGTGGAGAAGCCTGAGTAGGTCTGGCTGAGATCATTTAAAACCTCACTGCTCCTAGCTGCCCTCCACACCTGGCTGTTCATCACCTCCTCTGCTGTGGCATCAGATAAAGTATCGCTGTCAGGTGCAACCTTCCAAAGAGAGTTTGGCCCATGGAAAGAATGAGGGAATGATA
>VYZQ01036424.1:0-27899 GCA_013400655.1 Mystacornis crossleyi
CAAGGCAGGGTCACCTAGAGCGGGTTGCACAGGAATGCAGCCAGGTGGGGTTTGGAATCCAGAGTTCTGACTCCAGAATCATGGGAGGGAGACTCCACAACCTCCCTGCGCAGCCTGTTCCATTGCTCTGCCACCCTCAGAGAAGTTCTTCCTCAAACCAGCAGAGTCCTCTTGGACCAAGCCACGTCTCGTTCCCAGCAGTGCAGTCCCTAGAAAAGCTCTGTTTCTGGCAGTGCTTTGTTTCTGGCAGTGCTTTCCCCGTCCCCAGGATCTGAAACAGCCCATGAGGGGTGACGCAGTCCCTACTGCCATTCCGTGTGGGAATGCCTCAGGGAATCTAAACAAAAAGCACCTGCCTGAAGGGTTCCTGTTCACAGAACAGCTCTGGTGAGGTGCCAGTGCTTTTGCAGTCAGGCTGGTGGCCAAGGTGGGGGTACATGGGGCACTCTTCCGCTGATCTCCGTGCCCCTTTCCCAGATGGATACCCTCGGGAGGAGATCGTCTATCGCTGGAGACGCTACTCCATCGAGGTCTCTGACCAGCGCACCTGGAGGCTCTACCAGTTCGACTTCACGGGGCTGAGGAACACCTCGGAAGTGCTCAGGACTGGGGCAGGTGAGGCAAAGGGGGCAGCCCACAGGAGCAGCACTGTGCTGGAGACCTGGGGGGAGGCAAAGGAGTCATCAGACCACGCCCCAGGGGTGGGGAAGGAAGGTCACAACGGCACAGTCAGAGAAGGCTAAGAAGGAAGGGATGGACACTGGCTAGAGGGAGCAGAAGTGATGGAGGTGAAGGGTGAGGGGAAGAGCAGAAGTGATGGAGATGAAGGGTGGGGGGGAAGACAAAGCAGGGAGAGGCCACTGACATCTGTGAGCTGTGGGGTGACAGTGCGGATGTGAATGAAGCTATCCCTAACTGAAGGGTCAGGAGGGAGAGGAGAGGGAGCTTAGCTCCACCCTTGCTGCGGTGTGTGCACACTGTGTGATCTCTGGGTGATGCTTATGATTGGAATGGGGGTGGAGAAATCAAAACTTGCAGGTCTCGATCTTTCCTTCCGTAAACTCGTGTCAGGCTGATGAATCCCTGAACTGTGCTGTAAGAGACAGGAACAAGGCTGCAAGTGTGAAGAAACCAAGTAATGGAAGCTTCTCAGCTCCTCCTCCTCCTCCTCATAATAGCTCACTTCCCCCTTCCTTCCCACAGACAACTGAGGAAAGCCTCTGGATTCCTGAAGGTGGGGTGAGGTCATGCTTTTAAGCCCTCTGAAAAAGCAAGGAGCAGTGCTTCTCCCACTCTGCAGGAAGCTGCTGCTCTCAACACTGGCAGCCAGGGTAGAAAGGCAGCACAAACTGGGACAGAAAGTGAAAGTGTCTTGAATGCACCAATGGCCCTCTGATGTTTGTAATTCTCTTTTTTTTGGTAATTGCTTGCAAGCCCCGTCTTAACCCCAGAGCTGTCAGGTGGCTTTCTTCCAATACTCACTGCGAGCCTCTGGAAAAAAAGAAAGAACCTGCACTGCGAGTTGCCAAATGAGCAATTAGGATGTGCAGCGCCACACGCCTTTTCCAGAGGCAGAACCAGACTCTCAGTGGAAGCGATTGAAGGACACCTCCTTTGTCACAGCTCAGGTAGTTCGTTAGCAAGCCAGGCCATGCAGCCAAAGAGCTTCTATAGAAAAGAAACCCTTGCAGCAATCAGCTGAAGATAAATGCTCTCTGCAGTTTCTGCCCTGAAACTTTTCCAAACCGTGTGCTTTTCAGTGTCCTTAGCCAGGCCGGTACCAGTGCAGCCTGGTGGCCGTATGGACAGCCAGGCAAGCAGCCAGCTGGGCAACCACAGAGTCAGCTCTTCAATTAGTCACAAAGACATCCAGCAGGACAGCTACAGAGCCAGCCAGGTAGCCACAGAGTCCACTAGCCACAAGACCAGCGAGTCACCGAGCCTACTTAGCCAGCCACGTGAAGTTAAGGATCTGGGCAGCTACAAAACCAGATGGACAGGCACTTAAAACAATGAGAAAACCTCATCAGAAGCTCCAAATTCTGAAACTTTGCTGATTTGTCTCTTTAAGAAGCCCCATGTTATGATTCCAACGTCTCTGTTGCTCTTTCCTAGGGGAGTACATGGTGATGACAGTCTCCTTTGACCTGAGTAGACGTATGGGTTACTTTGCCATTCAGACCTACATTCCCTGCATCCTGACTGTTGTTCTTTCCTGGGTTTCCTTCTGGATCAAGAGAGACTCTACGCCAGCCAGGACATCTCTGGGTAAGAGACAGGATGATGCATGTCTGATGCTTGTCAAACTCTGCCAGGCAAGCAGGCTGGCAGTGTTGGAGTACAAAATCTCCTGAAGCATTTTGCCATTTTCTGGAATTTTTGAGCTTACCAGAGAACATTCCACTCCTTCAGCTTCCTGCGTGTAACACTCCACAGCTCAACCAGACCTCCAGCTGTGCTGGCTTGGGCTGGGGATTATCTCAGGAGAGCATCTCGCTCTCATGTCTTGATCTGAAACCCAAGCACAGCCTTTTCCAAGCTGATAACAGGGTATTTTCATGCACCAAGAGGGAGAGGGAGGGGGTGAGCTGTGGCATTGCAGTGCTGCCCAAAGGCCTCCTGTCACACCCACGTTTTCCACGTCTCCTCATGACTTTTCAAGGCTTCTGTGTAGGGCCGGTGACAGGAAGGTTGTAGGGTTAATGGGCAAAGTTGCTTGGCTGCATCCACAGAGCCCCAGGCTCTGGCAGGAGCTGGAAGCCCTGTAGGAACAACCTTTTCCTGTCGGTCACCCCACAGGACCCAGAGAGTGACAACAGCTCTGCCTGTTGTTCAGATTTTCTCAGCAAACTGCGGTGGCTCCTTGAGGCAGGAGAAAAGCTTCTGGTGATTGAATGCTGCTCTGATAGGTGCTGGGGAGATCTCTGCGAGTCTCTAATACGCTTTGGCTGCACCTGCATTCTGCAGCAAGCTGTGATTCCCAGCGCTGTCCTTCCCGTCAGCCCCGCTGACTTGGCCTTTAATTGGAGGTAGCATTCCCAGCCCTGCCTGCAGGTCTCTGTGGGGATGGCGAGGAGAGGAGGGCCCATCAGCGATTCAGAGCCCATCCGTGATGGCCATGTCCCCCCACCTCCCAATCAAAATGAATTTGTTTGGTGCTCGTGGAGAGAGGAGGAGGAGGAGGGTGTCATTTCCAGTGAAGGTGAGGGTGTGCCATGGTCTGTGGCTGGTAAAGGAATGAACAGCGAGAGGAAAATGCTGTGCACAACTCTGATGACTGTCTCAAAAAACAAAGGCAAGATCCCCCAGGAGAGGGGCCCCTCTCTATGGGAAGGGACCCCAGCACATGAAGAACAATGTATTTTCTCCACAGCCCTGGTTGTACTTTACAGAAATGATCCCCAGCACATTTCGAGCCTGCCAGCCCACATTAGGGAGATGCAAACTGGACCAGTTCCACTGGCACTTCAGAAATATGGGAAGTCACATCACATCTGCCAATGCAAGTACAGCAGGAAAACGTGAAAATCTTCTGCCATGCCCACCCCCAGAGCCGCTGGGGTGACCCCAGGAAAGGGTGGCGGGTGGATTTTAGATGGCTGCTAGAGAAGGAGAAACAGGTGGACTTCCTGCTTCTTCCCCATATCCTAAAAATCAGTGGGTGAGATCACGATACCAACTCCTGCAACTGATCCTTTGTTGGCTCCTGGCACTTCGTCTCTGGAAGCAGAAACGTGAGCATTGCTGCTTCTGCAAAAACAACTCCAAGCCCCACTCAAGTCAAAAGAAATTCCTTATCACCTCCCACGCACTTGCCCTCTGCATCAAGGAATGGATAGATTGTGAAGAGCTGTCTCTGAAGAATAGCCACGAGCAGATTGAAAATTTATGGGTAGGAATCAGACCAAGGAAATAAAGGGAACCTTGAGATCGGTGTCTACAACAGAGAAGCCTGTTAGCCAGGGAGCAAAACAGCACTGGCAGATCTTTCAGGACGTTTTCCAAGGAGCACAAAGGCTCTTAATCCCCAGGTGTAAGAAATCAGGAAAGGAAGGCAAGAGACCAGCATGGATGAGTCAAGAGCTTCTGGTCAGACTAAAGGGCGAGAAGGAAATGCACAGGCAGTGGAAGCAGGGACAGGTATCGTGGGAGGAGCACGGGGACACTGCCCAGCTGTGTAGGAATGGGGTTAGGGATGCATGGGATACTAACAGGGGCTTCCCCAGGTTTGTCAGCCAGACAGGGAAGGTCAAAGTAAGTTGAATACAACTGGCAAACTTATAAAAATGGATGAGAAGGGGGCTGAGGTACTTTTTTGGCTCAGTCTTCACTGGCAGCCTCTCTCCCGACATTCCACAGTGGATGCATTGCAAGACAGGGACTGGGGCAGCAAAATCCCTCTCACTGCAAGAGAAAATCAGGTTTGAGACCACCTGGAGAACCTGAACATCCACAAGGCTATGGGATGGTGACAAGATGCATCCCAGAGCACGGCTGATGTAGTTTCCAAGCCACTGTCCATGATACTTGAAAAGTTATGGTAGTGACCAGAAAAGGGGAAATATTGCACCCATTTTTACAAAGGGTAGAAAGGAGAACCCCAAGAACTACAGACCCGTCAGCCTCCCCTCTGTGCCTGGGAGGATCATGGAACGGATCCTTCCAGAAGCTGTGCTGAGGCACGAGGAGCACAGGCGGTGATTCAACACAGCCAGCACGTCTGCACCAAGGGCAAGCCCTGCCTGGCCAACCCAGCCTCACGTAGAGCTGAGTTTCCTACTCCTTTACCAGTCCACACTGTGTGACACCCGAGTTTTGAACGTCCCTCTTGTTCACAGAGCATTGTCAGAGGGTTCCTCAAGACCAGAGTCTGGCTGAGCAGAGCAAAAATGGGACCAGACAACCAGAGTAGAGGGAAAATGGGAGTGTTTTGAGGGGTGGATGCATGTAGAAGACAGAAGTGCTCCCTGTCGGTACTGAAGCCAGCTGTTTTCTCTCTTAGGCATCACGACTGTGCTCACCATGACCACCCTGAGCACCATCTCCCGCAAGCACCTCCCCCGTGTTTCCTACATCACAGCCATGGACCTCTTCGTCTCTGTGTGCTTCATCTTCGTCTTCGCCGCTCTCATGGAGTACGCCACGCTCAACTACCTGGTGGGAAACAAGAAACCACTGGAGCACAGCCACAGGAAATCCAGGCTGGTAGGTCAGAGGGGCCAGCAGAGGTGGGTGCTGTTACAGCCCCAAGCTATTTAAAAATATCCTTCCTGAGCTGCACTGGAAACTGCTGATGTGGTTCAGTGCCTGCCCCATACTGTGTTCATCCAGTCCTCAGACCACTCTGTGTGCTGGGTCTGAGAGGTGAGACACAACCAGAAAAAGCAGCCGAGGCTCCCTGGAAACAAGGAAACGCCCTGTCAGAGGCAGGCACCCGGTGCTCTCCTCAGAACTGCTGGAGAGCTTATCGGAACAGTTTAAATCTCTGGATTACAGAGATATCTTGGTTCACAGAGATGCAGAAACCTACTTTCTTTTGTGGTCTTCCATCAGAAGACCTCCTCAGTGCGGGGGTAGTGAACCCAGGGTGGTCATCATTCTCTTCATCCTCATCCTCTGTCATGAGATCTGCCCAAGCTCATGTCAGGTACTTCTGACACAGGAACTGAAGGAGGCTTCTGAACCGGGGCAGAACTGAAACGGAAAAAAACGCATCTCTTTTGGGCCGGGCTCATTTCCCAGCACATTCCCCACATCCCTCATATCCCCCCGCCCTCATATCCCAGGGTGGACAGAGCTCTCTCGTGAGGCTCATTATGGGTCACAGCCTTTCCCCAGCTTTCCTCCAGCAACTGGCAGCCACCAGCAGACACATCTGGGCCGTGTGCTGGGTCCTCAGAGACAGCTGAGCTCAGGGGAACGAGGGAAGAGGCTACAACAGATCGAACAGGTCACATTTCTGCACTGGCTGTCACTGGCACAGACGGGGAATCAGAGCAATCAGACCTTTGCTGAGTAGGGCTGTGCCTTGGGGTGCCAGGAAGGACACTCCCAGTCATGCAGCGAGCTGCCAGTTCCCCCAGCACGCAAACGCGGTGATTCACAACCAGGTGCAGAGACTGGGGATGATCAGTCATCCCTCTCCGTCGAACTGCACCCATGATGGTCTGATCTGTTGCCGGCTGGGTGGGCGTTGGTGTCTAGAACAGGTTTTGTTGCCTTTTCCTGCCCTTTAACCTGCCTGCCTCTCCCCCTTCCAGCCACCTGCCGGTGCACAGGTGATGCCAACCTTCACCACCATCAACATCAACCACATCATGCACTGGCCCCCAGAGATCGAGGAGGATGAGGATGACGACCCCGGCTCCCCGTGCCTGGAGGGAAAGGAATGCGAGAGGTTCTTTTGCTGCATCGAGGACTGTCAGACGGGAATGTGGCGGGAGGGGAGGGTCCGCATCCACATATCCCGCCTGGACTCCTACTCCCGCGTCTTCTTCCCCACCGCCTTCCTGCTCTTCAACATCGTCTACTGGATTGCCTATCTCTATCTCTAGCCCTTCTCTGTCCTCAGCTGGAACGGACTGGACACCAGCGAGAGGGGCTTCTCGAGGAACATAGAGAACAGCGTTTCTTCTGTTGTAGTCAGCTGTCAGTCTGAACGACCCAACCTGGTGATTCCCTCTTCCCGCTCTCTCATCTCTTCTGAGAAGAACCAAACAGCTTTTTTTTAGCCTTCTAACATATCTTTTTAGAGAATCTACCCTTCCCCAGACAACCCTCTCTCCAACACCACCAGCATTGTACTCCTTGTAAGATTACCCAAAAACATCCTATTGCCATCTCAAGCATTAGGGATTTTGTCAAAAACCTTAATGCATTTCATTTTTGCATCCAATCCTACTCCAATATTTCAAGGGAAGCGATGGCAAATGGAATTTTCTGCACAGTTATTAAGACTGCAAAGGAAATAAAATACATCTTACGACTTCTGCTCCACTTCCACCAGAACAGACTTTGTGGGGTGCTAGAAGCTCGGAAAAGTCAGGAACAAACAGCGTGGAAAAGGACAGCAGTGCAGCTTTCCCACAGCAGCTGGGCTTGGCTGAAACGTTCCAGGCCTGCCCAGACATCTGATGGCGGCACTGACGAGGATGGAGCTGCCGCAGCCTCCCCCAGCTCCCCGCAGAGTCTCTGAAGCATTCCTCACAGATCACTCCAGGACACCCTCCCACTGAGGCGCTGCTGATTCCCATCAGACAGTGGTGAAAAGCACTTCGCAAGTTGGAAGGGCCCACCTGCCTTACTGGAGCAGACTCTGCAGGGCCCACGGTGACATTTCTGCTGTGTGACCGGGACTCGGAGCAGGCTCTGCAGTTGGGCATGGCCAAAAGAGGGAGGAAGTCCTTGTGAGAAAGGCCAGAAGAAGCCTCCTGAGCCTGCTGCGAGGTAGTTTTCTTCGGCCTGTCTCACATGGGCTGCGGCTCGCAGCGGGGCAGTGCTGTCCCACGCAGGGACACTCCTCAAAGTCATCAGATCTGTGCTGGGCAGTAGGTGCCAACCCGAGCAGCAGGCACAGGAAAGGGAACACACAGCCACCAGTGCATTCCCGCAGCTCAGATGTGTTCCCCTTCTTTATTTCTTTCATAATTGCATAAAACGGGAGTTTTCCCTCTAACTGGATGACCCCTCCCAGTTACCACCAGTACTTGGCCTGTTTCCTCATAAAATCAGGAAATGGAGTGAGTTGTCCTTGGTGGGTTTTAAGAAGGACAAATGCAGCGAGACGGTTCCATCTTAAATGCGTAGAGAAATGCAAAACACAGCTTCAGCTGGGGAGAAGCTGCATAATACAGAGGAGGAAACTCAGGCCCAAGGTCCATAATGTGTCAGCTGGCTGCCTCCCCATGTGCACCCACCGCTGATGTGGCCCACAGCATGATTGTGAAAAGCAGTGGGCCATCAATAGTTACTCAACTGTGTAAATTAGAAACAAAAAAAGATCTTTTTTTTTTTTTAAAAACAGCATGTTTTAGAAAAAATCAGAACTTAAAAGGCTTGTCAGGGGAAGAAAGCCGGCATAGCTGCAGAGGAAAAGTTAGGACAGGCTGGTTCACAGGACAGCTAATGGGAAGGAGGTTTTACATATTCTTGGAGACCAATTTGATCTGGTTTAAAGACTGATTTTGACACTGTTAAATCTGATCTGAATAATGAAGTGTCATGTTTAATTCATTCACAAATACAGCCTTACCTGGGTTCCAGATGAACAGCCAGAGCATCTTATTAAGTATACAATAGTACAACGCTCAGCTAAGTATAACCTAATGGGGTCAGACCAGCAGAGCTCTGAAAGGGGAAATTGCGCCTGTCTAACCTGTTACAGTTCTTCTTTTAAAATACCGAGTAAGAGATAAAGGTTACTCAGAAGCATAATTTGCTTAGCTACTCCGACAGCTTTTGAAAGGGTGGAAAGAAATTGTGGCGGGCGGTTCTAACTGAGGAAATTGATTTAGCAAAAGAATTGTTAAGGAGGTTCTAATTAGAGGAAATTAACTGAGGAGAGGGGGGGAAAAAAGGAATTGTTAAGGAGGCTCTAATTAGAGGAAATTAATGTTTTAGAGAGAAAGACACAGAGAGGGAGAAGTCTAAGAAAAGAATCAAAACAACTTGCAGACAAGGGAAGCTGCCGGGTGACAGTGCCGACTCCCAGCCAAGCTGGTTGATGTTCTGCTCCCGGTAGCAAAGCGTTATTAGATGTAGAAACAGAAAAATCTCCTATGACTCAGCCCTACACCGACAGGGAGCTGGATTAAACAGGGTCCTGTGATCTCTGTGGGGAGCCAAAAGGAAAGAGCATCCGAGATTAAATCTGGCTCACACGACAGACTCTGAGTGAAGCGCATCCTCACATTTGGGAAGGCATCTGTCGGGGGTGTGTGGGAGGGGACGCCCCGGTGGCAAACCAGGGTCGGTGCCAAATATCTCCTCTACAGGATGGTGGCTTGAAAGGTGTGCAGGCAGTGGAGGCTGCACTGAACACAGGGAGCAAAATGTGGAAGGGGAGCAGCTGAGAAAGGCAGGGTGGAAGGGAAAATCGAGCAGCCCTGTGCAAAGGAGCCCGAACAGCTGCAATTTGCTGGAGCTTCGAAGCTCTTGGTGAACACATATGATTATCATGGGCACTGGAGAACAGATTTCAGCCCTGAGAGCAGCAACTTGTTGAAACGAGACCTTTTACGAAATCCAGCCAGGAGAGAAATGGGGTGTTAAAAAACCTAAGAGGATGACAGGGACTCGGACAAAGTAGACTCGAAAGATTATAAGATTTCACCAAAAAAAGATAAAGCCAACACACACCCAGGTAATTTAACCAATGATGGAGGATTTGACAGAGGAAAATAGTCTAGCGTGGGCTGGAGCACAAGGAAGCTGATTACTAAGGCTGGGGAAGGAGGAGGGAGGGGGCTTTTTGGCTTAGGGAAATCTGTGCCCATCATCCATAGCACAATAAATAAAGGCATGCACAAATTCAATCATGCTTTTAAGTTTCTATAGTATCTAAAAAAAAAAAAAAAGAAACACCAAAAAAACCTCCCAAAACTGAAAGCTAAGAAAAGCCAAAAAAGAAAAATCTGCCATTCTTTTGGAATTACTTTGCAAGGCTCCAGTTTCCTTATAAAAAGCTTTTCCAGCTATCCAGGAGGGAGCCCGGGGCACAGAGAAATCCGGCAGCCGTGAGTTGCCCTGCTCAGCGTGGCCCCGGGAGTCGAGCCCCTCTGTGCCCTCCTGGGCTGGCACTAGACACAGACCAAAACCGTGGGGCTGAGCTGTGCTGCTCCGGGCAGGGAGGACAGAGGCACCAGGGCTGCTGCAAGGCACCTGGGTTGCTTCAAACACCTAGGCGGCTCTGCTGCCTCCCCCTCACATGGAGGTTTCAACGTTCTCCCCCTTGCAGGAATTTGGTGGAGGAGCTTCATCCTGTCAGCCTCGCCAGCCAGGTGGGCACTGGGCTTCCCTCACCTCCTGCCTCCCATTCCCAGGGACCAGCAAGTCACACTGCCCCTGCCATGGTGAAGACAAACACATCCAAGGCCAGCAGGAGCAGGGCAGTGACCTGTCCATCTGTGCTGGGTGCTGGTGAGGCCACACCTCAGCTCCTGGGGTCAGTTTTGGAACAGAGCTGGGGAAGGGTTGGAGCACAAGCCTGATGAGGGGAAGCTGAGGGAGCTGGGGGAGCTCAGCATGGAGAAGAGGAGACTCAGGGGAGACCTCAGTCCCTACAGCTCCCTGACAGGAGGATGTGGTGAGGGGTGGGTCAGTCTCTTCTCCCAGATAAGAAGAAACAGGACAAGAGAAAACATGCTCAAGTTGTGCCAGGGCAGGTTTAGGTTGGATATTGGGGAAATTTCTTCACTGGAAGTGTGGTCAGGCTGTGGAACAGGCTTCCCAGGGAAGTGGTGGAGTCGCCATCCCTGGAGGCGTTTTAAAGACGTGGAGATGTGGCACTTGGGGACATGGTTTAGCAGAGTGCTTGGCAGCACTGGATTTGCATTTGGACTCAATGATCATAAAAGGTCTTTTCCAACCTAAATGATTCCATGATTCTATCACTCTGCTATCCTAGTATCTAATGATGGGGACTGGAGATTATGGCATCAGCATTTATGTCTTATGGCCTTTGTTTGGAATATAAAAGGAAATCAGGAAAAAGGTTGATTTTTCATTTCTCTGCCTCTAATTCCTATTCTTCCCCTCCAAATTATGCCGCATAAGGAACCATTTTTAGCCTGTGTGCTCTTCAGGGCAGGGACTCTGTTACTGTGTGTTTGTACAGGGACTGGCACCCCAGGGCTTGGTCCTGAACTGAGATTTCTGGATGCTACTTATTATACATAATAAACTACATTATACACTGCCCATCATCACCACTGTCTGTCTACACCTTGTAAGCAGCCTAAAAACTGTCCCCTGTCCCCCTCCTGATGGGGGTTACTGGAGCTGGTAAATTTATGGAAATTGGAAAGTAGGGGAAAATGTCACCCTGATATTTTTGGTGGGTGGTGGATACTTTTGGGTTTGTTGTTTCCCTTTAAGAAAGGCAGAGGTTGCTTCAAATCAGCCCTGCTCAGAAGCAGTCTCAGCCATTTAAAGTCATTATTTGTAATGCAAGGGAAGCCCTTTCTTGTTCCCCTCAGTCTGTTGCCATTGTAAATAAAATAACTGATGTCTCCCCAAGTGTTTTGGGGTGGAGGGGGTTTGGCAGTAATATTTGGTGGACTTTATTTCAGCCTTTCTGTTCCCTTTCTATATCCCCACTCACGCTGGTGACTTTTGGAGGGATCATAACCCAAAGGGCAACCCCAGCTCTGGAGAAGGCACCTCCACCTCTCCCTGGCACACCACGTATCCCTCCAAGATTTAACAGTTCCCAAAATGTTAAAAACATGAGGTCATGAAGGGGAAGAAGAGAAAGTTATATTAAGTCGTTACTTTTTATATTCCTAATACACATTCATTACAATTTGTCTTCCTCTTAATGCCTCAGATTTGTAGGCTTTGGGAAGATTGAATTTAAGGAGAAGGAGAGCGGCCAAAAATGTCTTAAGCTGTGTGCCCCAGGGCAAGGGGGGAGGCGCAAACACTCCTGCCTGCATGGTATGGGAGCTGCCTCGCCTCGTGGAGAGATGGCTCCATCACCCAACAGCACCACACAGCCTCTGGCAGCCCGTGAGGGGCAGGAGGCACCCGCTCTGAAGGGCTGGGTCCCCCCAGTCCCCAGAACAAGGCTTGGCTCCCAGTGTTCCTGTCAGACTGGGTGAGGAAACCCAGGTACCCAGGGGAAACACCCTGCCGCCTGCAGATCTTCAATTTTAAAAAAGGGGAAAAATTATTTCTTTTCTTTTTTTATTTTTTAAAGGATTGCGCATGAGAAAATTGACTCAGTTTTCTGTCAGGAGGACTCTCACGTCTTTCAGGTTGTTTTTTTTTTTGTTTTGGATGCTTGACACGATTTTACCCCTCTCTACTTGTTTTTTCCCCTTCTACCCACATCTTCCAAAAAAAGTAAATAATAGAGTCTGGGCCCTATCTCATATCTGTGTCCCAGCCACACTTCTGGCACCACCTGAGCCTCTATGAGAGTAAGAACAATGCAGGATGGAGGAAAGCTGGGAAACCTCTGTAGCTGCTCTGAGCAGGTCGGCATAGCAACATCTCCAGGGAGAGCGCTCCATGGGGTAATTTCCATTCACTTTAAAGCCCACTTGGGCTGCTGGAGTGGTATAAAAGGGACTCAGAAAGCCTGCTAATTAGGATTAGCATAGCAGCTCCAGGAACATCAAGCCGCAGTGCTCTGAGCTGAGCCATTTACCTGAGAGAACTCGAGGTTCTGGACTGAACCTGAACGAGGCACAGGATGCCACCTGTCGAGGCAGACAACTCTGAAAGCAGATGGCAGAGCCATCCGTGAGGGAAGGGTCCTGCCCGGCTGCCGGATGGCACTGCAGCCCCTCTCCTGTGCTCACACCACCCTTTGCTGGGCCCAGGAGCACAGACCCACCTTACCAACACGAGCTGCGTGGTGTGAAACCCACAGGGCGTGTGCTGGGTGCCCCTGGGCGAGGTTTTGGGATGGCGCCCGTGCCACTGATGCCCTGATGGGGCTACCTAAAAACAGAGGCTAGACAAAATTAAGAGAGTAAAAGCGGGTATACTTATTGAAGGGCCTTCAGGTACATTCAGGGCACTCAAAACCCCGGGGGCTACACCCAAAATGGACGTCCGGGTCACAGGTTTTCATAATTTTATAAGTTTGGTCCATTTGCATATCAGGGTTAATTCTCCAATTACAGCTTCGGGTAATGAAGTCATTTACCCCGAGTTTGCTCCCCCCGAACTCACTATTGTTTACATTTCATGAGGCCTGAGACAGGAAGGTGTCCTTGAGTTTCAGGCCTAGAGAGGAACTGTTTTGGCTGACCAAAACGGGAGAACAGCAGCTAACAGGCTATATGGAGGTTAGAATTATACACTAAAGAATTACAGGCTATGAAAAACATAAAAGCCAAAATCCTAAGGGATCACCATGAATGTCTGAAGAGCCCCAGGAGAAAGCAGCCACTGTGGACAGGAGGTGGCAGCCACGGGTGTCACCAAGCTCTTTCAAGGCCAGACATGGGCTCCTTGAGAAAAACAAGGCAGGGATACTTCACAGCTGCTGGGATATGACTTTTATTCGGTTGCCATAAGGTTCCTGCCTTCCATCAGCCTGCCGCATGAAAGGCCCAAGGAAGGTGATAAGTCTGTGAAAATGAAACCCATCTTTGCAGCAGCCTTTATCACACACATGGGCAAAACCAGGCTGCAGGGGAAGGCTGAGTCATTGCCAGGCTGCCACTGGGCTGATTTGCATCTCTCGAGTGCTGCTGACCCTGACAAACCTCCTCAGGAACCTTTGCTGACACCTCCCCTTGCCAAATGTGTGGTGAAACACAGATGTCTCCCTCACATTAGTCTGCTTCTCTGGGTGTTTTCACCTCCTCAGGGTGAAACAGTACCTGAATCAGAGATGAGCTGAAGGCAAAGCTTCCCATCTGGGACTGGAGTACCAGTTCCCTGGTGTACCTCGCTCTTCCTGGAGAAATAACATTAGGTCTGGTCAAAAAATACCCATGGCAGCAATTCAGTCCTTCGCACTGCAGTCTGTTTTTCAAGATCATGCAGTCCAGGGCTGCTGGCAGCCACGCTCTCAGCTGTGCCCATCACAAAGGAAAAAGTCCTTTGCCATACTGGCAGCTCTGAAACACATTTTAAGGCAGAGAGGGGCTTATACTTGCCTCCCATTTTAGCCACAGAAACTCCCAGTAGCCTCAAAGAAATTTTATAGCAGCAGAAAATCACCAGGCCAGAAAAACAGGAATCCCTGCCCAGGAGTTTACAGTCAGCATCTTCAAAATGCCCAGTACCTGCTGTGGTCCTTGCCATGAGGACATTCCATGAGAAAAATCCTTCACCAGCCAACCCTTCTGTCACAGCCAGGCTCCCCCAGTATCCAGCAGAGATCAAGAGCTCAGGGAAGGAAGTCAAGACGATGTGTTAGAAGGAAAAGCTGTAGGAAGGATTTTTAGTCAGCCAGGACTGTCACACCTCAAAATAACAGGTAAAATAACACTTCCAGGTGACTGAATTTCTATGTAAGACCAACCAGGTAGAATCATAGAATTGAAGAGTAGTTTGGGTTAGGAGGAATCTTTCAGTTCCATCTAGTCCAACGTCCCTGCAATGAGCAGGGAAATGTTCATCGAGATCAGGTTGCTCAGAGCCTCAGAACCTGACCTTGGATGTTTTCAGGGCTGGCGCTTGTACCTGAGCAACCTGTGCCAGGTTTTCACCTCTCTCATTATAAAAAAATGTTCTCATTTTATCTAGTCTAAACTTACCTTCTTTTAGTTTGAAATCGTTATCCCTTGTCCCATTTTGGCACTGAACCAGAGAGCAAAAGGAACTGCACAGCCCCTGTACCCCCTCTGCCCAGCACCACTGGGACATTAAAGCCTAACAGCCAAGTGGAGGAACACGCTGAGCTCATTCAGGCATTTCTCATTAGTTTCCCATGATTTCTCAATATCCTGCCACTCAATATAGTCATCTGGCAGCAAATTAGAGACGAGGGAAAAGCGTCTCTCCCTAAGTCATCCAGAGAACACAAAGCGACGAAGCAAAATCATAACAGACGGGGAAACTTCTTGTGAGTCATCATCTTCCCTCCTTCCCCGCTCCCTTTGCAGCACTGCTGATAGCCCCAGGATTGCTCCATGAAGCCTGGAACCAGAAGGTACCAATTCCTGCTCTTTTTTTTGCTTTCATTTCACAGAAGTAAAGGAAGAAAGCAGCAATTACATCTTTGTGTCTCTCTACTTCAGGCACCTTGTACATGCTCTGCTGAGATTGATGGCCCTGTGATGTCAAATCCATGATATAAATTAGCTATCTCTTTTCCATCATGCCCAATAAGATCCTACCCACCCACCACCCCCAAAAAAAGGAACACCAAACCAACAAAAAAAAAAAAAGACAAACCAAACAAAATAAACCAAACAAGTGGATTCATCAAAGAGAACACCAGAGCAGCTGTGATCAGTGCAAAACAATCCAGGGGTACCACATATATAAGGAAGAGAAATGGTCTCATGTCTGCAGAACAAAGAAAATGTTTTCGTCGAATCTCCAGATCTGTGTGTTTGAACTGCAAGGCAATTTCAGTGGCATTGGTTTTGCTGAATCCTACCACATATTTCAAATTATGGCTTGATCATCAACTTTCACTGCTCAAAAAGGAAGATAAAAACTTGCTCAAGGCTGCTATATTTTAAAGAACCATTTCTGATTTCTTCGGCCAAATTTTCAGAACAAATACATTTGTCCTTGAGATATGTTTTATTTGATCTGCATTGATATTCACAAAGTAACCCACTTCTCCCTGGCTGAAGGGACTGAAATGTTTGCCACAGAGACTTCAGATAAGCCATTAATAAATGTTGCTGGGTTTAGGGGTTATAGGGTCACCATTCCATGTGGATCTATAGGTAGCCAACACTCCTACAGTGTTTAGGACCTGAATTCAAATTCAATACCAGTGTATATGCATATATTAGGGGAAAACTTGGCAGGTTGAAACCATCCCCATCTTTCATTAGCTATAGCAACAGAAATATCTAGTTTGGAACTCCTGCGATCTGAAAGTGCAGAAAACTGAGTCCACATACCCCATCCCACTGGTGCAAAGAAGGATGAAAAGCAGTGAGGTCTTGGCAGGAAAGGGAACGCCGTGAACTCAGCTCATCCCTGGTGTCTGCCACCTCCTTTCTGCTCTGTGGCTCCTTACACTGAGGCTACTGCCCTTGCAAACTGGAAAATCTACACTGAGTGATGTGCAAAAACCATCCAAAGATACGGGAGGTTGCTCACCCTGTTTGTTCCCTAAGCCACGTGCACACACAAACCCACTTTTCGACACCGAGGACCTCTTGCCGTGACAGCTTCCACCTGCTGATTGTCCCAGCTCCTCTCCAGGGAAGAGTTTGTCTCAGTGACTGGAAATTATCAAGTCAGGAGGAGAGACCTGGAGTGCTGGAGCTCTGCAGTGTATTTTGCTCTGCTTTTACCAATGCTTTTACCATCTTGGGCCAGCCAGGGGTCCAGGCTCTCCAGGAACAGGGTCCCAAAGGAGCAGAAATTCAACTGGCTGATACCTGCATTTACAGGAAGAAGGAAGAAAAGCAGGATCTGACTTTAGAAGAGGTTTTACTCCAAAAGGCAGCTGATGAATGCAGGTAAGCCACCTGCCCTCACGTGGAGTTCATGACTTTGGATGGAACAAGCACAGAAGGGAAAAGAAAAAAAAATCCAAAAATAATATAGATTTTCAGCCACCTAAAAATGTATCGGAACAGAGACAACTTCTAACTGTGATCAGATTCTAGAGCAAAGCCAGAGCTCTCCTCAGAAGAGCAGATTCTTTGTTGGTGGCCTAAAATGGCCTCTGTGAGGATAAAGCACAAGGACCTCACTTTCAAGCAATTAAAAAGCTTCCTGACCCCAAGCCACCCATAGCAGCTTGCTGTAACATTTCCCAGACCCAGGCCTGGCCCTACACAGCCCCACTGCCTGGAGAGAGTTGAAAATTGCTCCAGAAACCTCCAGGTCCTGGGAGCAGGTCTCCTTCCCCAGCAACCCTCCTGTTCTCCCTCACTGGGCCCCAGGAAATGACATTACACCTATGTTCATTCAGACATCCTGCTACAGATGACCCTAGAGGGTCTCAAGTGAAGAGGAAATAAATAGACTGAGGCACTGAGACCCTGCACTAGAATAGCACTCCCCTTTCCTCCACACAACCCTGGGCAGCCAGGACACAGCCAAGCTTCTCCTGCACCCTGAAATGGGAGAGGGTCCCTAGCAGGACCTGCTCCCTGCCCCATCTCCTCATCTCAGGGACTGCTCAGTGTATGGGCAGATTATTATACTGCAAATTTTATTTTAGCGATAGCTGGAAAAAAGTAATCAAAGCAAATGCAACAGCTCAGAAGGAATCAGAGTAGGATTAGACATTTATATGAATAAGAATAGCTTCTGCACTTTAACTTGCTGTGGTAAAAATAATAAGAACCTCAGTTTTCACGCTCCAGGGCAGAAAACTGATCTCTAAACAAGGCGTTAGAAATAAATTTCCTCTCACAACAGTAGTCCTCAACTGCCCAGGCCACAGCACAGGGTCTAGGGACGCCGAGTAGCCACTGCTAGAGACAAAGCTGGCTGGAAACCCGTGGGCTATTCAGGAGCTGTCGCAGCCAGGAGAGCACGAGATGGGTTGCAGTGTATCAGACCTAAATGAAACAAGCCCATCACTCGCTTTTCTCTTTGCATTTCCTTGCTAGCTCTTAGTCCACACCAGATCCGTGAGTTTGTGTACTGGATTCCAGGGATCTCCTCACTTTCCCTGGCTTGTTCCTCTGCAGAGATGGATCAGTGCCACCCCTCGCCTCCTCTTCCCCCCCAAGCCGAGCCTTTAAGTGGTAATGGCCTTAGCCCCAGCTGATTAATAAACTGGTTTGAGACTGCTGATCTCTTTGGACCATTAAACCCTTCCTCAGCGACTAGTCATTAATCCCTTCAAAAGCCCTCCTAGATGAGGTTGTTGTTAGCCCCATCAATCCTTTTTAAGGCCTCAATTTGCAGCGGAAGGGAGCAGGGAAGTGCGGGAAAGGGTGCATTTGTCAGGGGGTGCCGTCTGTTCCCCGGGTTACAGGCAGCAAGGCAGAGCTCCGAGCTTGGACCCAGGTGAGGGCTGTCCCTGAGCAGCACGGACCATCCACCACAGGGCGGGACAGCACTGCACCAGGCATCTGGGGGATTAGGGAAGGCCAGGAGAAAAAGCTGACATTTTTTTTCTTTAATTGCAGCACCTTTGGCTGGGGCCGGAAGGGTCCAGCACGTGCGAATACCTGCTGGTATCTCCAGAGAAGCTGTCAGATAAACAGGTCTGGGCCATGAGCCACCCACAGCTTTGCTGCCTGTAGACCCCAGCAAGTCCCCTTGTCTTAGCTCCTCTTTCTAATTCAAATGTCTGCATTATTAAAACACCCACATCTTCAGCCAGAAGACTTAATTTGCCTTAATGTTGACTCTGGGAAGTGGAATTTTAGCCACGCAGTCCATAGCTCCCCCCCACCGCCACTTTCAGCCTCTTTCCCCATTGTCAGCACACTAGCCCTGATTATCTTTCCTTAGCTCTTCCAGGACTTTTTCACATCCTTAAATCTCATTACCTTGAGCCGTGCTCAGGGGCTTGGAAGGAGGATGGTGGCAGCAGAGGTGATGAACTGTACCCGCCACTGATGGTGGCAGCACAGAAATCACATCTGCAAAACCACAGTCCAATGTTTCTGCATTTTAACCTAAAACCTCACAGCTATTTTTGCCCTCCCCCGTGTCGGAAAAGTTGCAGCTTTTGAACTCTGGGCTTTACGTCCATGTGAGGTTTTTCAGTGAATGTTCAAGATCAGGTTTTACAGATACGAGGTCATATAAGCCTGTCAGCTGGAACCAAGCTACAATTGTGGCTGGACACAGAGCAAACCCTGCCCCAGTCTGGTCGGTGCTCCTGCATACTGCACTGCTCTCAGAGATCTACCAGGGTGGTCACGGAGGGGAAGGGAGTGGGGGATGATGCTGGTACACGACTTAAGGACAGCAGTCTCCTTCTGGTGTCAGCTGTGTGAGGGATGGCTGCCCCCTGCTCAGGCAACATCAGAGGAAACAGCTTCGAAGTTTAAATTGGTAGCTTGACTTAACCATTGTACTGGTTTAGCCAAATTTAGAAATATATCCTCTGGGAGAGAGGATAGGTTACAAACCACCCCTCCCTCCACCAGGTCCAGGAAAAATAAACTTATTTCCTCGAAAGAAAGTGAAAGAGATAAAACTATTTATTTAACAAATACATGGGTAAAGGATAATAATGCTAACTCTCGCTATGGAGAGAAACCTGAGAGATTTTAAAGTCCTTCTGTGGGATGTCATTTGCTCCCGAAGCATGTCCAAGAGGGGCAATGAGAGGGAAAACCCCTGGCAGTAGCACCCCTTGGAAAAGGATTTCTGCATGCTTGGCCAAGGAGCTGCTCCGTGCTATGCTCTGGATTAGACTTCCCATGTCTCAGTGCTTCAATTGCCAGCTATAATTTGGAAACGACCGTGCCAGTTCTGTCCTTTCAGAGTGAGACTTCTTCCACCATGGAACACGTCTTACCATTAACAAGCAAAACTTCTCCACGTCCTCATCAGAGGTCCTGGTGTGTTTCTTCATTAGCAGCACAGCCCACGTCCTGCATGAAAGGATCACCAGATTAACGTGAACAGGAGTTTTCAGAAGTCCTTGTGGCTTTGGCAGTGGTTTGGTTGGTGCTGAGCACACCATGTATAGCCAGCTGGACTCCACAGGGAGAGGGGGAAAAAGAAAACAACCACACATACACATGCAAAAATCATCAGCCAGGCTCCTTTTAAATGATTAATGCAGTGCACAGAGAAAGGCTTTTCAGCTCTCAAATCTTCACATGATTATATAAACCTTAACTCATTGCAGCTACTGAGGATCTGTGTTTGTTCATGGGCATTAACAGCTGCTGTGGTGTTATAATTAGAGCAAAGAGTGAGGAGTCCCATGGGGAAACAGAGGAAACCCCAAATTGCTCAGGTCATTTAGACATTCAGGGAGATAAAACACTGCAGAGAGGTTCTGGAGTGAGCAGTGCTCAAGGGAGGGAGGGGTTACAGCCACCACAAAAGTTGTTTCTGCTCTCTTGGGTCCAAACAATTAATTATGGTTATTAATTTTTTAGGATGCTACAGTAATAATTAGTGCAATAATCACCTCTGCCACTGAAACCATAGAATCACAGAATTATCTGGGTTGGGAGGGACCTTAAAGACGATCTAGTCCAACCCCCCTGGCACGGACAGGGACACCTTTCACCAGACCAGAGTGTTCCAAGCCCCATCCAACCTGGCCTTGAACATTCCAGGCATGGGGCAGCCACAGCTTCTGTGGGCAACCTGTTCCAGGGCCTCCCCACTCTCACAGAGAAGGATTTCTTCCTAAGATCTAACCTAAACCTGCCCTCTGTCCGTTTAAAGCCATCACCCCTTGTCCCATCACTAAATATCCTTGTCCAAAGTCCCTCTCCAGCTCTTTTGGAGACTCTTTAGTCTCCCTTGAGCCTTCCCTTCTCCAGGCTGAACAGCGTGGTCCTACTGCCCCGTTCCCCAGCCCTCTCTTGGGCATCTATCCAGGAAGAACTTCCATGTGACCCCAAATTCATCCCTAGAGAACGGCTTTCCCCAAATCCATCGCCCCTTTCTGTGCTGGTGACTCCCATGGCCTGTCCCAGGAGTGCTCACATTTGCAGCAGGATGCTGTGATTTCTCCCCCTGTTCTCCTGGCCGTGGACATCACGGCCCAGGAGACCTCTGAGAGTGGAGGACAGTGCATTGATCTGAGAGGTTTTGCTTCATCTTAGGGCCTCGCAAGCAATTACCTTCCTCAGTGAGGAGTGACCACAGAGGTTACTGCCCATCCCACAGCCTCCCACCTCCACCCACCCCTCAGATGAACTCAGGAGGACAGGAATGCCCCAACTTCCTCCAGCCCCTTGTCCTATCCATCTCACCAACCAGCACCCCAAGCATGAGGATTCAACTCAACCAAAAATTAACACATTTTCCAATGCCCACACCCTGAAGAAACACCAGCCGACCCACACCATCAAAGAAATAACTCTGAAACCCAAGAGTCAGCTCTTCTTCTCCACATCCAGCCTCTCCTTTCCCCCACCAGGCAAATCCCAGCTGCTGCTCACAACATCCAGGCCCTGGTGGTGACCCAGCAGGTGACATCGCCCAGCCTCCCAGGGACTTGCGTAATGGGGAAGTGTCAGAGATTAGAGACAAGAGAGCAGCGGCTGCAATATAAAAGCAAACTGAATAATTAAAGAGAGGAGCTGTTCCTCGCAGAGAACAAAATGAAAGAGTTGTGTGATTTGAGCAGAAGTGACCTTTATACTTCATTACAAGGAGGTGGCGTCCTTATAGGGTTATTAATATTTCCAGATGAATTAGCTTGGGTTAAAAATGGCTCAAAGGAACGAAGAAGGAGAGGGAGAGTGAACAAAAATATATCATTATGTCTTTTTCTCCTCCTCTTTGCTTTTTACTTTTTTTTTCTTTTTTTTTGGTAATTTGTTGACTTGAAAGCAGAAAGGGCTGAGTGGCCATGAGGAACGAGGCTTCATTAGAAACAGGGAGAGCTGCAGGGTGACCTGGCTGAGGGATCTTCCCTCCACCCTGGCTGTGCTTCAGAAGAAGCCTGTGGTGCCTCTGTGGCTGTTTCCACGTTCTCATCCAGGCCCTGGAGGGAGTTGTCACTCACCAAGCTGCAGAGACATCACAGGACTGATGTTCAGGTGGTTTTGAGCCAGTCGTGGAGCTCAGTGTTGCTGCTGCTGGGTCCACATAGAGTCAGCAGGATCTCCTAGGGCACACGTGCTCCTGTGGGTGTTGCTCATCGCCCTGAGGGCCAAGTGATTCCCCTTCCCACAAAAAACATCGGTGTGGAAATGGACAACTCTGCTCATCACTTTTTAACCCACTCTGACACGAGGGACAGACAAACACCCTCCCTCCCAAACAGACACAAAGCCAAGGCCTTCACTAAAGCTATTTTAGCAGAGGGCAGATCACAGAAATCCTACAGAAAATAGAGCTGCTTCAGTTCTGCAGTTTCATCCTGAAATTCATGCACACACAGGAGAGGACCTTCACCTCAGCACGTCCCAGCAGGCGCAGCCCCACAAAACCATGACTGCCAATAAAGTCCCAAAGCACTGGGTGAATTAAATGAGTGAAGTTGAGCCCAGCAACCTGAACCTAAATCCAAGCTGCAATTTTGCTGCTCAAAGCCTTGATGTGAACACAGTTGTGCTTTCTGCTCCGATCACTCCATCTCATAATAGTCCCATCTCTGACTCTGAGATGCAGAAGTGCTGCTACCTCGATAACACAGCCAGACACTTGGTTGCTTCTCCACAAGCCCGACCAGAACAATTCCTTTTACTGCCTCTCTCTGCCCAGCAATAACAGGCATCAGGAAAACCCACCAGAGCAAATAGAAGAGGAGAGAAATGTAAAAGCAGGTGCACATCAATAAGGAAGGAGGGTGCTGTGGTGGAGCCTGCAATCACTCCCAGGGGCTGCGCTGTTACCACAGTGGTTCCTTCCACACCATCCTTCCCGCCCTCCCAGAGGCACAGCAAGTCGCTTTCCCTGCTCCACTTGTGGAGGGGCCTCTTGCAAATTTAATGTAAAAACAAAAATCAAATAAAGAGTCAAGGCTTTTGAAGTGATCGTGAAATGGACACGGTGGCAGCTGCCTCTCCTCCAGTGGCTGCTGAATCACAGCCCCTCACTTATTTATAGGCCTCCCCAGGGTGCTTGCAGGCGAGCCGATGACAAATGCCAGTGAACATCCACCCTCACCCCCACGAGGTGTTGTTACCCTGGCTGCAAAGGAGATGCAGAGCGAGGAAACGACACCCTGTCAGCTGTGCCAGACGGGTGGAGCGGAGGCAGGCAGAGCACCCAAGACACTTCACCCACCAGCCGGTGCCTCCAGCAGCTGTTGCGCTGGCCCAGCCCACGTCTGGGCTGCGGCAATCAAACAACGAGCAGACCCTTGCCATCCAAGGGCTGGGTTTCCCCACTCAGGACACTGGGTCAATGGGCGGTTCAGAGGTTTAAGCCGCATCCCACTGGGCGGTACCTGAGTCCAAGCCACATCCCCCTGGTCCAGAAAGTTCTGTTCTGTTCGGTTCCCTATGAGCTCCCAGCTGTAACTCCCGCCTCCCCGTTCTCCCCATAGGTTGATGTTGTGTCCTCCCCTTCGGTTGTACTCTATTGGTTATTCCCCTTTTCTCCACCCCATTTTATCCCAGTATAAAATACCCTGCACAATCTTGCTCCTGGCCTTTTATCACTGGCCCCTCTAGCTAATAAACCTGCTGGGACCCACACAAAAGGACCCTCTCAACTTCTTTGCCCCCGGGCAACGCTTGCCAGCACATCTGGCTGGTCTGGACGTGCCTCCTCCCACAAGGAGCCAGCCAGCCAGCGCACCTTCCACATTTTTCCCTGCCGAGGCGCTTCCCTCCTGGGGACGCCTGCAGGAAGGACGCTGTGTCCCCTCTGCCCGAGGGCATGCCGCCAGACAGCCTCAAGCAGCCTCACCTGGGTGCTGATCCCAGTAAATGCTCTCGCCCTCCAAGACGTAGCTCATGTCCATTACTAATTCCTACAGTTCTTGATGCCATCTTCCCTTTGACAAAGGGCAGCTCTCTTGTGGCCACAGTAAAGAGGACGCTGGCGCACAGAGCAGGCTTATCTGGGTTCTCAGCCGATTCCAGGGATGAAGGCCAACACGCTGATGCTCCAGAGGGAGAAGCAGAAGTAGATGCTGAGACCCAAAGTTTTCCCCTTATTGCTGGAGGCTATTGCACATGGGCCAGGCACTGAACAATTCCAAGGGCAAGAGAGGGGAAAATTCAGACTTGAAATGGCCTTGCACTAGGAGAAGGCATGAACGTGAAGGGAGAGGAAGGAAAAGGCTGATTCTTCCCCACACTGGGTCAGGGAGGTAGGAATACCTCTCAGGGAAAGCAAAGGTGAACAGTACCACCTCGTTCTGTCCTGAAGAGCATCCCTCCCACATAATCTCCACCGGGGCTGTGCTCCAGAGGGAAGAAATCATCTCCCTTGCCACAGTGGCAGGGAGATCTCTCTGGGTGCATCCACAAACTCTGGTGCTGTACAGCTGACAAAAGCAGAAGCCAGGCAGAAGGATCTCCATTATCAGAGACGATTCACAGGCCACAGAGATCACAGGTTGCCTTGTGGATGTCACTGAGACCTGGCAGTACAGGAAAAGCATCTTATTTATAAACTGGGACAAATTACGACTGCTGAGGTATAGCCCACACAGGAGCTGCTGCCTCCTTTCCAGAACAGAATGACTCTTTAAATGATACATGAGGCTGCAGGACCCCTCCCCAGGGCTCTGTAGCTGGGAAAGGGTCACCTGGGCAGGTGTGTAGAGCTCTGTCACTCACAGCCAGACCAGGGCTTCCGTGGGCTTTCTGTTGTTAGTGGCACTGGGCTGCTGTAGCTGGGTTTTAATTCAAGCCATCATTCATAGATTAAATCTGAAGTGGCTGTTTGGACTAGACTTGTTTTCTGTGAAAACTGTCACATGGGCTGAGAAAGCAATGGGATTTACAGGGAACACCCAGGGACTTGTTCTGGTGCAGTTCCAAGTGGCCACAGGAAAGCCAGTGAGTTCCTCTGCCCAGGAAGCTGGGATTGCTGTGGAGTTTTCTGGTTGAAAATCTCTGAGGTTTGATTTAGGGCTGAGCTCACAGTGAAGCCAACAAGACCACTGATAAAGCCTCTCCCTCAACTCTTCAATTTCATGCTGTTTTTAAGTACACAGTTCCAATTCCTAGGTGGAATTAGCTGATGGCATAAAATGTTATTGAAGCATGAGCTGGAGTCAGGGAGACATAAAGGTCATCCACATTTTGTTTTCTTTGTTTCAACTTCCTTTAGCCAAACCCATGACTGATCTGAAAGGACTAAAGGCAGCAGCAGTCCCACACCTGGCTGAGATCCACTGGGAAATGCACCTGTGGAGCAGTGGGGAGAAAAAGAGGGAAGAGTTAGGAAGAGGAGAGAAGAGGTGCAGAAGACTCCTTGCTAATCTCAACAAGCAATTGGAACTTTAACTCCACTAACACAGAAAGCAGTAACAGCAGTAGCTCATCATCTGAAGACTGTGACACGAAATTTATCTTTTTTCATTGCTTTCACAGCAATTTTGCACTGTGTTTGATAGCTGATGTGCATATCCAAATTCATGCAGCCCTACCACCCCTCTCCCTCTGCCTACTCGCACTCACCCACGCTCTTCTGCGTGTGACTCAGGATGAAAAGGGATTTAGAAAGATGCAGGCAACGTTTACAAGCCACCCACCGTTGCACCCCCAGCCTGGATGGCCACATTAGCACATCCAGGTTGCATTCTGAGGCGAACCCCTGGGACAGGCTTTTCTTCTGTCCCCTGCACAGCCGGGCACAGAGCAAAGCTCTGCCTCAGTGTTTACTGCTGGCTGGGCATCGCAGGGCTGGGTTTGCTTCAAGACAAGGCAGATTTCCCAACTTCTTGCTCAATGCCTTGTCCATGTATCAGTCCAAGAGCGGCCACTGCAGCAGACCCCAGAGACCTCCTGCACATGGCCTCACAATAAGGAGGTCACTGGGTCACACTGGGGAAACGCTTGCAAAACAGCCACAGCCTGTCCCGTTCAGGAGCACCAGCAAAAACACGGCTGTGTGAAAGTCTGTGGCTTTTTCTGGGCTGGTTGAGTTCGGTGTGGAGGCTCAAGCCTGGGATTTCTCCAGCAAAATCCCTGTGGCATGGGGGCACTGGTGCAGGTCCCAGCAGCACAAAATTCCCCCAGAAGCAGCTGTCAGGGACTGACAGGGGACAAACTAACCGGGTTTGGGTGACAAGCCAAAGGCAGTCTCCCCCCTTAACACGGCTGCTGAGAAGCCATTTAGGGGAGTGTGTCACCACTAACATCATCCTGTTTCCATGGAGACCAGATTAACAGAACTGTCGAGAGGAGCTGCACTTCTAATCTCTCCCAGAGAAAAGAGCTTGCTGATACAAGACACTTTTAAACATCTTTAATCCAAATTCAGGGTTTTCCTTCCCATGTTCTCTCTAATCCTTCCAGAGGTTGCCAACCCCTCTCAGCCCCAAGCCCAGCACAATAGCATCAGACAGTGCAGTCACCCACAGCCTCTGCAGTCCCTTGCTAATATAAAATTTGCTATCTCTGTCTCCAAAAGTTTGGCTGTCTTAAAAATAACAATTTTCCCAGCCCATCATGTGCAAGGGCCCTGAAAAATGATGTCTTCATTGGTGCACTCAGCCTATTTTCTGGAGAGGGAATTAGGCCCTGAGGACAGAGATGGAGGCACCTTCCTCCATCAACAAAAAGATGCAGGTCCTGCTCTCTGCATTGCATGAGACACTTTCCATTGGCTTTTTTTCCCCTGAGCTTTTGCCTTTCCTACATTGCATCCCAGGTAAGAGCAGATCCCACAACAGCGGTGGATAATTTGCCCAGTGGAATGGTGCACTGCAATTGCGCGGCTTAACCTAAGGATTTATGGAATCACAGACTGCTTTGGGTTGGAAGGAACCTTAAAGCCCCCTGGCATGGGCAGGGACACCTTCCACTACCCCAGATTGCTCCAAGCCCCATCCAGCCTGGCCTTGGACACTCCCAGGGATCCAGGGGCAGCCACAGCTTCTCTGGGCACCCTGTGCCAGGGCCTCCCCACCCTCACAGGGAAGGATTTCTCCCCAGTATCTGATCTAAATCTACTTTCCTTCATCTTAAGGTTATTCCTTGTCAAAAATCCCTCTCCAGCTCTCTTTATCTCTCCTTCCAGACCCCAAATTTACCTCTATTTTGGGAGGTAGGAGCACAGTTACCCTGTTCTCTACTTCTACCAGCCCTGCAGATTTAAGCACACCAGAACGAGGTCAGCTTCCCCTCCAGATCTTTTCGGCTTGGACTATCCTTTTCCTGATGGACAATTCCCATCTCCAAATGCTCCAGGAGTTCCCAGCCCCTCCCTGCCCATCCAAGGCAGGCACCCACATTTTCAAACCACCAGGCAGGGCCTTTGCCAAACAGCTTTCTTTGATTTTTGTTTTTTCCAGTGGGTTTCTCGCTGATTAAGCCTCATGTACCTCTCCAAGCCTCCAGGCAGGTGGGACACTGCCCTCCGTGCTCTGCATTGAGGGCCACACTGAACACTCCCCGTGTGGCTCATAAAGCATTCCAGCTGTGCTGAGTCAGAGCCACTTGGAACATCTCTGCCTGAGCCATCAAAGGCTCTGCCACCTTCCTGTTGCTTCCAGAAGTCAAAAGAAATTTGACTACTTGCTTTTCCTTGCCTTTACCCCAAAAGCTTGTCAGGAGGATCGTGACAAGGTTTGACAGTGCCAGAATGATGGAGAACGAGTCAGTGTGACTGGGAAAGTACAGTTCAATCTCACTTTCTTTCCTGCTCCCCTTGCCAGAGGGGCTGGTGATGTTCTGCTCATCTGGAGGCATAGCTGTGGCTTTGCACAGCCTCGCCCCAGAGGCCTGGAGCTTGTAAATCAGCTGTACTACGATGTCTCACCTGCATCAGCCCTCTGGCCCTTCCCTGGAATCCTGCGTGTGCTGCTCTCTTGGCACACAACACACGTGCAGGCCCGAAGCTTCCCAGAAGCTCTAAAACAGCACAACATAGATCTGGGAAAGGCCAGGCTGAGGCACATCTGTGTCCTACAGCTGTGGGCAATGAAGGGTTAGTTTCTCTCCAGGCTCTGAAGGCGCATCTCTGAAGCATCAGGCTATTTCTGCTCAGCATGTCTGATTTCAGATGAGAGCTCTGCTGTGGGATAGAGCTGGCGTGTGGGATAAGAGGGAATAAAATTATACACAGGATATTTTGGTGCAGGGTCTCCTACACCTACTTCCATTGTCCTCCTCTGACTGAAGGCTCCATCTGGTTTGTTCACGGCTGGGCACAGTGGCTGGAGGGCAGCAGAAGGGGAAGCAAGGGGTAAGTTAAAGCAGGGTGCTGCAAAGGCTGTGTTTATAATACTTGCAGCTACAAGTGACTGATTTTGGGGGTTTTTAATTAGTATTTTTTGTTTGTTTGTTGTGTTT